>MINK01175532.1:0-10732 GCA_001735545.1 Phormia regina | reverse complement strand
TGTATTCTTATGTTTTATTTTACACTTAATATGAATATCAGTACACATTTGGCTCGAAGTCTAATAAGAGACCTCTGCCCTAATTATAATGTACACAATGGTGTAGGGTATCATATGGTCGTTTTGTATAAAAAAGTAGGAGTTTTTTTATTTTATGTTTTTAGAATAAGTCTATCTATATTGTGACAAAATTTCATTGGAATACCTTTACTTCTTTAAATTTCATTTTGCTTCAAATATTAACATTATTTCTTAAAGTTAAAATAAATTATATAAACAAGTTGATCAACTTTAGAGGGTTAGAGGATACCCTCTGATCCGCCTGGATCCTATACTCATCCAAATAAAACTCGAAACTCAGCTAAGATCGTGTGAAATTATTTTGCCAGATAAATAATCTAGAAACATTGCTGCCATTGTGCAAGTCCTTTAATAAACCAATTATATTCGCCTCTTTCTTCTAAACCATTTAGTAATGCGAAAAAGTCTTGAAAAAAAAGACCAAATATTCCATTGAGAACTGCTACCAAAGTTTACAATCAAAAGGCGGAAAACTGCAATAATCTGCACAAACAATTTACAATTTGAATTTCCTGTTCCTTTTGTCAACTTTTCTCTTCGAACAAAAATAACGCAAAATAAAATGCTACGACTTACAAAATCAAACTGTAGATAAGACTAAAATCCAAAAAGAAAATAAAAAACAAAAACAAAATAAAACCCTGAAACAAATAGCAACAAATATTAAAAACTGCAAATGATGATTGTGTCAAAAATGCAATTTTCGTCAGTGAAAAGTGGTCACAAAAACTAAGAAGAAGAAAGAGCATAGAACAATAAGAGGCAGCTTCATACTCATGAAGTCAATAAGATTTTGTAAATTACCGGGTGTTAAGGGCAGTTTACATCAAGTTCTCTTAGGAATTTTTGTTGCTAACAATGTCAAAAGATGTTAACAAAGTAGTTTAAATTACAATTGCAACTGAATGGTGTTGTTGCTATGCGTTAGAATGTGTTACAGTTTTAGAGCTTTAAGTGTAATTACAGACAGTCAGACAGTTGTCATGTGGGGCATATGGGAATAATTTTCTAAATTTTGTTAGTGAACACAAATAAAATTTGTTTGTTTATTGTTATGTAACAAAATTAAATTTTGTAAATTTTTTTTTATTAAGCTTTAAAAAAGGGTAGAGGATTTTTTTGTGTTTAAGTGTTTGTTTTAAGCCACTGAATGTCAATCAAACTGTGGCCATACTTAACCAAAATGCATTTAGGTATTTTTACAAAATTTCTATGTATTAAAAAGAATTTCTATTGTGCACAATGGCCTTAAGGGAAGAAATTATATGATATAATTTAAGAACATAAAAAAATAAAGAATTTAATTAAATTCTTTACACCAGAAAAGGCTAAGAAGAAAGAAAGTTTAGAGAAAAAAGTTGAATAAAAAGTTTAGTACAAAAGAAGCTTTTACTAAATTTAAATTATATTAAAATGTTCGATGTAAAACTTTTTATATATGCTTCATTTAACGAATTTTGTGCTAATAGAAAAGCTTTCTTAAAAAAAGCTTTAATTTAATATGTTAAAATGTTTGATGAAAGCTTTTTTTATATACTTCATTTAGCTAATTTCGTTCCACAGTGCTTTACAATTAAGTGAAGAATTAAAGAAAACTTTGAAGCATTTAAGAAAAGTTTTCTTTCAAAACTTTAGATTATATTAAAATGTGTGATTTAAAGCCTTTTTAATATAAGCTTTATTTAGCTAATTTTGTGCTTTAGAATCAAGCTATTTATTTATGCATAAGAAAAGTTTAAAAGCTTTGTTAAAAAGGAAGCTTCCATTAAACTGAAATTATGTTTGTTAAAATGTTTGAAATAAAGCTTTTTTAGTATAAGATTTATTAGGCTAATGCTTCATTAAAATGAATAATAGAAAACATTTAAAAAGAAGAGCTTTGTTAAGCATCAAGCTTTTATTAAATTGAAATTATGTTTGATTTGAAGCCTTTTTATAACAGCTTTATTAAGTTAATAGTAAAACATGATTTTTAAGCATAAGACAAAGTTTTATATAAAAGCTTTGTTAAAAAGTAAAAATTCATTAAATTGAAATTATCTACGCAAAAATGTTTGCTTTAAAGCTTTTTTATAATTTGGTGCCATTGTACTTTACAATTAAATGAATCATTTAAGCGTAAAAAAATATTTTAAAGAAAAGCTTTGTTATAAAGGAAGCTTTGTAAAAAGGGAAGCTTTTATTACATTAAAATTATGTTTGTTAATATGTTTGATTTAAAGCTTTTTTATATAAGATTTGTTAAGTTAGTAGTGCTTTTCAATTAAAAGAACACAATGCTTTTAAAAGTAAGAAAATTTTTAGGAAAAAAGCTTTGTTAAAAGAAAGCTTTTATTAGAATGAAATTATTTACATCAAATGATTTGATTTAAAGCCTTTCTGACAAACTTCATTTAGCCACTTTTATACCACAGAGCTTTACCATTAAAAGTTACATTTAAGCGTAAGAAAAGTTTAATAGAAAAGCTTTCCTTAAAAAGAAGATTTTAATAAATTTAACTAATTTTGTGCCATAGTGCTTTAAAATTAAATAAAGCATTTAAGCATAAGAAAAAGTTTAATACAAAAGCTTTTTTGAAATTGAAATTATGTATATTAAAATGTTTAATTTGTAGTTTTTTTATATAAGCATAATTTAGGCAATTTTGTGCCATAGTGCATTACAATTAAAAGATGCATTTAAGCGTAAGAAAATTTGCCACCACTATACCATCCCTCAGAGCCTCTATATAAAAGTTGTCTAGTTAACCTACCCCCTCTGACTCCCTAAATAAAGAGTAACAAAAACAAAAAAGATTATTTCTATTCTACCATTATCAGCTAAAAAAAAAAAATAAATTAAGAAAACATATAGAAATATAGAAAAAACAAAAACCAAATAATTTTCTATTGTAATACTATTGTGGATTTTGTGCGTTTGTGGTTGTAAGTATTTCGATGCTGACTACACTGACTGCTGACTACTATAACTGACTAGATGGTAAAATGGTTGCTCTTCTAGTGGCTCCCGTTTGGTTTGTTTTTCATGGTTACTTGTTTTTTTTTATTATTGGAGCTAGGAACATGATGACTGTATAGCGGGCTGACTGTATGGCTGGTGACTTCCTCAGTATGGTGGTTAACATTTCGTCGCTTAACGCTTGAATAAAATCATTGAACTGTGAAATTAAAATTCATGCGCTACTGCAACAATAACAACAACAACAGCAGCAGCAGCTTTGAAAAATATACAAAAAAGAGAACTCTATGCATTAGACAATATTCTTTTGTAAAAAATGATTTTGTTCTATAAATTTTACATTTGTTGTCATGTTTGGTGTTTTTCTTAACAATTTTCTGTTTTATTTTTTTTATATTTTTATTTTTTATTTTTTTTGGTTAATCCTTTAAATTTGTTCATTCTTTTAGAAGTTTTGTTTTTCTTTTGCTGCTTGTTTGTGGTTCAATCATTTTATTCCTTAAAATAATAGTATTTGTGTCCTTATTTCTTATTACATCATTTTTTGTTGAGGGAGAAAAAAAGACAAATTTTATTAAAGAAAATTATTTAATTAATTTAGTTGGACAGAGAAGTTAAAAGACAAATTCTTTGGATGAATAAATAAGGACAAATAATTAATATGAAGAGGGAAATAAATATAGCAAAAAATTGTCCTAATAAAGCTATAAATTAAGTAAATCCAAATAATTATTAATGTTTTTTTTTTATAAAAAATGTATTCAGCTAGCTGAATATCACAATAACTTTGAATAAATGTTTTTAATTTGAAATTTCTATAAAAATTGATTTAAAAATGTTTAATTCAGCTAGCTGAATTTGTTTGGAAGTAGCAGAATTTACCATAATTGGAAGTTAGCATACAAAAATCCTTTAAATACTTTAATTCAGCTAGCTGAATATCACAAACAAGTGATTGAATGTAGCCGGAACTTTATAAGCATTAAGTTTAATACAAATTATTATTAATTTTTATTTAAAAATATTAATTCAGCCAGCTTAATAACACAATATTTTTAAAAAAAAAGTTTCGAAGGTACAAAGATCGTTTAAAGGTTCAAATTCAGCTAGCTGAATATGGCAAAAATGTGGCAGAATATAGTCAAATATTCATAGATATTAAATTAAGCATTAAAAATTATTATTTATTAATTATTTTCTATAAAAAATCCATTCAGCTAGCTGAATATGACAATAATTAGTACAAAAGATGTGTTTAATTTAATTTTATTCTAATCTGATAAGACTTAGCTGAATATAATATAATTGCCTATAGAACTTCACAAATATTAGTTAAAGTATAAGAAATTAATAATTTTTAGATAAAAATATTTATTCAGCTAGCTGAATATCACGATGTGATAAAAAATTCTTAAAAATTTAAGTTTTTATAACAATTAAATTAATTTAAATCAAATTCAGCTGGCTGAATAAGACAACAACTTGTTGAATAAAGTCCAAACTTGATAGCTATTATATTTAGCATAAAAAAGTTATTAATTTTTATTTCAAAGTACTTATTCAGCTGGCTAAATGTCACAATTAATAAAAAATATATAGTTTTTAACTAAATTTTATACAAAATAAATACAAATGCTAATTCAGCTAGCTTAATTTTGTAAGAATTAACTGAATATAGTTTAATTTTATAATGAGGTACAAAATTTCTTTTAAATTTCAAATTCAGCTAGCTGAATATGTCAGACGATAAATATTAAGTAAGAACAAGAACTTAATAATTTATAATAAAAACTATTTATTCAGCTAGCTGAATATCGTGATAAATCTTTTAAAATAAAAATTAAAATTCAGCTGAATTTGGTTAAAAATAGCTAAATGTAGCAGGACAGTAAAAAATTCTAAAAAAAGCTTTAGATAGTCAAATAGCTGTTGTGTTTAAAATATTTATTCAGCTAGTTTTTATAAACAATTTTTAAGAAATTCATATTGAATTTGATAAAAAAATAGCTGAATATGACATAGTTGCAAGATACGATTTAAAGACTGCCATAAAATTTAAATTCAGCTAGCTGAATAACTTAAAAAGTGATTTTATATAAGTAAAACAAAGTGATTTTTATGTTATGTACAAGAAATTTATAATATTAATAAAATATATTTATTCAGCTAGCTGAATATTACAATTTTTAATAAAATATAAATTTTTATAAATCTTTTTTTTTAGCAAAATTCAAATTCAGCTAGCTATATTTAATGATTAATAGTTGAATACAACAAAACTGTAAAAAATTATGAAAAAATCTTTTAAAAATTGTAATTCAGCTAGCTGAATTTGTTAAAAATGTAGCGTAATATAGTAAAAATATTAGAAATTGCTAAAAGGGGCATAAAAGTTGTAATTCAGCTAGCTGAATAGCATTTAAAATATATTTACTGCAAGATATATATATATGATATTAAATACATTTATTAATATTTTTGAAATATATTCCTGTAAGTTTTTAAATTTCTATTAATTTTCTTTTACATAAAAGTTTCTTTATGCTGCCTTTAAAAAAGCTATTTATTTACTTTAGTTAAAAAGAATAAAAAATCCTTTCTCTTACTTATAAAAAAAAAACTTTATTATGACACTAGTTCATCATGCTATTTTTTCAGTTTTAAAACATTTTATTATGACACGGAAAATGTATGATGCATTATCATAATTTTTGTCTTTTTAGTATTTTGAACAAATGATATGTGTAAGTTTTGGATAAGTTCATTTTATTTTCTGACAAGTATGTCAAAGTAGCTAAAACAGAAAAGTTTTGTCAAATTTCTTTTACAGGAAGTCCTGGAAAAAAAAGCTAAAAACGTTTTGTAACATAATAAATAAAAATGTCAGCAAGTAGCTGTTTGGGATGATAAATTAAATTTAAGATTTAAATATTTTAAGTAAATGGTAGCTTAAAAGAAAATCTTCAAATTTCGAAGCAGCTAATAGAAACTATAATAAGTCCATTTTAAATCCTATTTATAAAGGATTCAATTGGCTCAAATAGGACTTATTATAGCTTCTATTAGCTGCTTTAAATAGTGTTTAATTTAAGTGCTATTTCTTTAAATAATTTCTTCCCTTTAATATTAAATTGTATTCTCTTGTTTAAATTGTTCTAAAAAGGGCTAAAAGAATAAATATGATCTTTTAATTTAAATATTTTTTTCCTTATGGCCAAGCAAATATTTAAAATAAAAATTAGTTTGTTTTAATTTGTGAACTAATACAGATAAAGTAATAATCATCATTTTCATAAGCAACAAGGTCGACTATTAGTTGAGCTATATTATTGCTTAATAATTGAAAGTTGCTGCTTTTTATATAATTTAGTAAAACCCTACAGTTAAAAGTAGGGTTTTTTCTAAAACAGCAAGTCACAGTGATTTGCCACACTTTCAACTAACATGCAACACCCATCTATTTAACCTTACATCTTTGGCTGAGTGGCTGTAACTGTTCACTCGTTAGATACTCATTATATATTTCATAGATTTTTTATTCTTATTGCTGCTGCTACTGTTGACTTTGTAACGTTTTTTTTTTTCTTTTCATAAAATCTTTTACATTATTGTTGTAATTATAATTTTTTTTTCTTTGCTGCAGCAGATTTTGTTTTTTTTTTTTTGCCGCTTAAGTTTCTTTCTTGCTTTAATGTTTTAATTGTTGCAGCATCAAGTCACATTTAATTTACCAAATTAAGTGGTTTTCATGAGAGTGTAAGAGAGAAAAAAAAGAAACACAATGTTTTTCTCTATTATTTTATTTCTTTTTGTTTGCTATTTTTTTGCTCTCTTTTTTTTTATTGGTGTAAGTGTATGTTATAGCTAGGATATGTTTAAGTGTTTGTAGTTGTGTATGTGTGTGTGTGTGTGTCTGATTGAAGTATATTTAGTAGAAAATTGCTAAGTGAACTAATTTAATTAGTTAGAGTTGGGTATTTGTAGCATCATGTTCTTGTGTTAGATTTATTTAATTTAGGATTTTTGACTTTTCTCTCTAACAAAAAAATTACTTTATTATTCGAGAAGATTTGTTTTTTTTTAGAATTTTGTGCTTTTTTAGATTTTCATGTTCAAGCAGCTGTTAAGGAAAATTTTAAATGATTTTTTTTTCTTTTTAAAGGACAACAATATTTTTTTAATTGTTTATATAATTTGAAATAAAAAATATTCTTTAAAAAAATTTAAATAAAATAAACTAAAATCTTTTTAATATATATTTTTTTTATTTTTATTATCCTTTTGAAAGACGTATAAGTTATTTTTATATAAAAATACTCATACGTTTTATTTCAACATAATACCTTTTGAATCATTAGAGATATCTTAATAAAATTTCATATAATCGGAGTTGAGGTACTGTCAAGTTAATTTGAAGAAGTGCAAGTCCCTAGCGGTTCAGGGGCGCAGTGGCTAACTCTACAAATTTGGCCTTTTATTATTTTTATTATTCTTGATAATTATCCTTTTGAAAGACGTATAAGTTATTTTTTGTATACAAAAATACTCATACGTATGCAAATAAATTAATATATGGTTGTTAAAGGTTTACTAACTTTTTCTTGTGGAAATTTACACACAAAAAGTTAGTAAACCCTTGTCAAGCATACGTTATTTCTTTTTGCATACGGCCGAATATCTTTTGAATCGTTAGAGATATCTTAATAAAATTTCATATAATCAGAGCTGAGGTACTTTCAAATTGGTTTGGAGGAGTTCAGCTGCCTAGCGGGTGAAGAGCGTATTTAGTGGTCCTCTAAATTTGACTATATTAATATATATATTTTTTTAAACGCCAAAAATTCATTACACAGTGTCCGCAAAATAATTTTGTAACTTTTGATCCATTGGACATATCTCAACATAATTTTTCACGATCAGAGCTGATGTGTGTTCAAGTTGATTTGGAAGAACACAGGAACCCAAGCATGTAAGAAGCGTATTGGGTGACCCTCCATCTCGGTTGATTTTTTTTTTTTTTTTTAAAAATCGTCAAAAATTCATTTATGTTATGACCGAAAAGACATTTTATATATAGATAGCACTTGAAAATCTCCACTAGAAATATTTGTAAAGAATATGTCATTTAGCTTAAGAGATATTGAGACCAAATAATTTTTTACCTATTTTCTTTTTTTAATTTTCTAACTTGATGGGCTTAATATGGCCTCTAAAATATTTTAAAAATATTTACCAGATTCCTAATAAAATTCTAAATAATATATTATAATATTATATAATATATATAACATATTATAAGAATCCTTTAGAAATTATATTAATTTTAACTTTAAACAAATTTTTAAATTTTTTATGTTTTTTCCTTAAGGTGGCAATATTTATTCATGGATTAAGTATGTCTTTTGTTCTGGTCTTTACAATTTTATTAAAGTTTTCAAAACAAATCTTAATGCAAATTTGTGTAAAATAAATCAGGAGGATGCCGCAACAAAGCTCTGACCACAAACCCTATACAAAATTTGTTAATTTTGAAAATTTTTAAAACTGTTTTTGCTCAATTCTTAAATTGCATATCTGAAATCAGCATAAAATTATTTCAGTTAAATACCTACGTTTTTAAGGTAAAGACGCATAAAATATTTTCTGCCGTACATTCCTTCTAACGATATGGTGACGATTTCACTGAAAGAAATCAATTTTTGAAAGATATTTTTTTCCCGATTGAGATTTTGGGCAGGTATAAAAAAGTAGGAATTTTTAAAATTGTTTAATTTTATAAAGAATATAGGTATATTCTGTCAAAGTTTCAATAGGATATCTTTGTTCTTTTAAATTCTATAGCAATTTAAATATTAATATTATTTTTCAAAAAAAGCGCTTTAAATATTAATTTAAAAATTTTTTCGCACTATGGTCTGAATAAATGTAACTAAAATGAATTTATTTTTATTAAATATAATATTTTTATTGTTAATACTATTATTGAAAAACCACTCACTATACGGTTCACAAGTTACAGAAATATTTGAAAAACTAAAATTTAAATTTCCTTTTATATGTAAATAAATATAAAGTATACGCTCCTTGATCTTTAGGAATTAATTTTAAAGCAATCATTTCCTAATATAAAACTTTAAAATCTCTAAACTGATTTAAAAAATTTTTTATATGGTAACATAAAAACCCTACAACTTTAAAAATACAATGTTAAAAATAACAATTAAAAAAAATCCCCAAATAGCTATAAAATATGTTAAACTTTTTTTTTGCAAAATTCTTCCTTATTTGTTTATATTGCCTTCCACCTAATCACAAATTATTTTTAATTATTCATATTCTCAATTTTCTCTCAAATACACTACACTTTTTGCAAAACACTTTGCTTCAAATTAACCAATTTACTTGATACATTAAAACGCCTACATATAACAAAAGCTTTAAATAAATTGTCAAAAAGTCCTATGAGATTCTTATACAATATCCTATACATACATATAAAATTAGCATTATAATTTGAGTACATATATATATATATATGTAGCACATCTAAAAGGCGATACAGTTACCAACAACAATAATACCTTTATAGTGTTACTTTTTGCGCTTAAAAGAGATTGAAAATAAACCCAAAAACAATACCTTGATATAGCAGCATCAATAACAGAAGCTCCAACAGCGATTATTACTCGTATAACAGTAGAAGTATATAATAGAAGACGATTATGTTATAATGATAATGATGTTTTCTGCGAGCATGTATTTGTTTTTGTTTGTTTTGAGAATGAATATATTCATAGAAAAAAGTATTAATAGGAAGTTTAGTGTTGAAAGAAAAGAGGAAACAAAAGTTATCAAAATAATGGGAAATTTAAGGGGAATAACAAAAGGCAGGGATGGAAAATAAATAAAAAAAATTTTATTTTTTTAATAAAATTAAAATTTCTCTTATTTACTGATCTAATTTTTGTAGTGATAATTTTTAAGAATAAAATATAATGAAAAATAGAAAAAAAGTTTTTTTTTTGGTCAAATTGGCTCTCATTAGAGCCAAAAGCTAAATTTTTGATAATAAATCTGTATGTTCTAAACTATTAATCGAATCAAATTAAAATGTATAAGAGAATTTTAGATGAGGAGATAAGCTTTCAGAAAATACATCTTGTAGTCACCCTGTGATAACACATTATTAATTACAGGGTAACAAAATCCACAAACCAAAAAATACAAAAAATCATCCAAATTTTATAGAGTCAAAAATTCATAATTTTATTTTTTAATTATTAAGATTAATTTGTTGCAAATAAAATGAGATACATTTCATTAAAATCAAGGCACAAGTTTTAATTTTATTAAAAAAAATTAGTGAAAATACTCCTTAACAATTTACATAGAAATTAAAAAATAGTTCATTTTTTTAGTTTTTCTGCAAGTTTATTTTCATAATTAAGGAGTAAGAATTTAAAATTTTAACAATTTAAAATTTTAATGATTAAAAAAAAAAATAAATAATTTTGTATAAAATTTTATTTTTTCAGAAAATAACCATAACATCTCTCTAACTATTGATCATATTAAAGAAGGACTTGAAGGAAATTTAATGTATATTTTTTCTATTATCTTCTATATATAAAAGAGTAACGTTACTGACTGACTGATTCATCATCCCACAGTCCAAACGGCTGAAGCTAGAGA
>MINK01175531.1:2370-15666 GCA_001735545.1 Phormia regina | reverse complement strand
ACAGCCACTCCCTTCACGAACTCCTCAATTGGAAGTAAGTGGAGAATGATGTCCAGAGCTGCCTGGATATCATTCTCCACTTATTCCATATAAATATTTAAAAAATTACTCCCAAATTTCGACTCAAATATCGCTATTTAGTACAGGTTTTCTTATATAAAATGCTATTTTTAAAACCAGTTTTTTGTGTTTTAAAAAACCGAAAAATTAACATTTTGAAAAAACTGACAGCACGTTGACTAAAAAACCAGTTGCAACCCCGTATCGATCACCCTAATTCTGTGATAATTGCGTAAAATGTTTGGAATGTTAAAAATATTCCATCTGCTTATGAAATCCTCATCGAAATTTAATAGGAATGAAAATTCCAATCCAATTTCAACTTGAAATGGTTTTAATGAAAACGTAACATTTTTATATTCATAAATAAATAATGAATGCGCTGGGAATTGTTTTGAAAATGTTCTTAAAATCTGGTAATGAAAATATTTAAATTTTCAAATCCAAAAGAATTCGATTACATAAATCTAATTTATTAATTTCAAGAATTCTTTCACTTCTCAAAGAAAAAATGAGTTAAAAAAAGGACACGTTAATACTTGTACGAAAACTCTTTTTTTTTAGCATATTTAACTCAAAGTGTTAAGACATATTAGATATGCTATGTAATTTTTAATTAATATTTTTCTATAATGAATTAACCACTAAAGAATTACTATTTTAATTTTTTGAAACAAAAATTATGAAATATCTTTATCTCACATAAAATATGTTTGGGAATTACTGTAATTTTAAAATTCCCCCCCTAAAGAGAGCACATTATACATAACGTAAAAAGAGCTTAGAAATAAACGGATTTATGATTCAAAATCTCAGTAAACAAATAAGAGAAATATACATATAGAGAGAGAATACAATACAAATAAAATCACTATATGTTTTTTTTATATACACTGTATAAACAAAAGGCCAACAACAATAATTTTCCAAAAAAAAAAAAAAACATACTAATGTATATGAATTATAAATTCAAAATTTTTAGAATTGAATACGTCATAATTTGATATCAAACAACTTTAATAAACTAGAGTTAAAAACGGTACTTTTCAGATACAAATTAACATAAACACATAGATACATATGAATATATTTGACCATATATTAATACACATTAATTTCACATTATTGTTACCCATAGAAAATTCACTTCTGCAACAAAAAAACAATTCAAGTAGAGGGGATTTTCCAACAGGAGATACAATCTTAAATTGGCGACACTATGACTAATTTTTATTTTAATAATTTTTCTCATTATTTAATGAACCATTTTTACCAATTTTTATTAAATTATTACAAAGTTGAGCAACAATTTTTGGGTATTTTTATAGTTTTTTTATATAATTATTTTTTTTTTTTCTTTTCACAGAAAACTGTTTTTTTTGTTTTTATATTTATTCACTAATTGTTCTTCTTAACCACGTTTACTTGTAGAGCGCCCGACGATTTTTAAATGGTAAAATAAATCAAACAATGTTAGAATGCGTAATAAACTTGTAAGAGTAAAATGTCCATAACAAAACTGAACATTTTTTGTTCTTTTTCCTTTGTACTTTTAAAGAGGTTTCGTGACAAACAAACATAAAGTAGTGCAAAATATTTAACTAACAAATTAAAATGAAAAAAAAAGCGCTTAAAAAATTCAAACCACTAGATTTAAATTCCTGATATGTGCATACATATGGTATTTAAAAGTATTAAAAGTTTACGTATATACGAGTCCATTCATATTAATATTATTAGGGTTTCTAATATCCATAATTTTAAAAATGAACGAAAAAGGTTTTTCAAAACAAATACCAAAACTGCATTCATTTTTTTTTTTTCTATGATTTATAAAAGTGTAGAATTTTATAAATATGAACAATTATTTTTATAATTAGTATTAACTTTTCTATTATCACTTCTACATAAAATACAATATGAAATATCATTGCATTTGCAATTGACAGCATTTGATGGGTGCAATAAATCCTTCAAAGGAAATTTGGATGTTTAATAATTTATTTATTTATTTACTAAAGAACAATATTCTTAATGATAATTAATTTTCATTAAAAAATCATATCATAGATTAACGTTTCTCAAATGGGGATCCGCGACCCACAATGGGTTCATAAGGACATTCATGAAGGGTCGCGAAGATATATTGGAAAATATTTATAAACACACAATTTTTTAATAAAAATATTATGTTGAAATTTTAAATAAAAATTCCAATCAAAGCCTGAATCTTTTAAAAGTGGGATGACATATTTATACCAGAGAAGGAAAATAACTGTTATTTTTAATTTTTAACCCAAAAAAGAATTAAGAACCAATTGCCGTAAAAACTGATTCCATTACATCATTGTGATTTTTATGTAATTCTTTTAAAATATGAACATATACATTTTCGACTGTAAAATCAAAATTTTCCATATACTTCGATTGAAAAGGTTTAACAACATATTGAAGGTTATGTTTGCAGATTCTTGCTTTGCAATTAAATTTATCGAGTTTAAACTTTATTCAGTAGATAGTTTTGTTTTAGAATTAAGTAAAGAAAAAAATAATAATATTAATAATAATGCAAATGGTCGGAAATATTAAGATATATAAAAAATTCCGGACCAACAATTTGCAAAATTGAGATAGTTAAAATTCCCAAAGCAAATAACTCGATAGCAAGAATATATAAAAATATTTAAAACCGGACGAGAAATTTCATATGTCTGTTGTTATTAAAACACATTTATTTATAAAAATTCAAACAAAACTTCATTTATTGAAAATTTTCAAAAACTAAAAATTATAAAATCAAAGCATATTTTAAAAATTATTTTTAAATTTCAAATTATAAAGTACAAATTTAATGTAGTATCACCACATGTCAAAGGCACTCTTATCTTTGCCACATATTTGTCTATTAGGTGCGCCTTCCAACATTGTTCACGCAAATCTTAACAAGCCGATTAGAAGTTGCAGATATTTCCAAACATTTTTAATTCTACCCATTGTGCAATGGCTTCAATAACTTTCAATGCCCTTTTAAAACATTTCTAATAAAAGCCATGCGCTCCATTTAATTTTGAATCAAAACTTGAAATATAGCTCCTTAAACTGTTTTCATCATCATAAATTTTTAGGTGGAATTATTTTCATTCCATTCAAACATTCCATTCAAAGAATGATATTAGATATGCTTTATCCAAAAACGATCCCATGGAACAAAAATAATGTAGAACATTTTAATAATATATTGTAAATTATTTTATCTTTACATAACGTTTTATGTGAATTTCTTCTTGTGGGTCGCTATTCCATTCAATGTCTAAAAGGGGTCGCGAAGCAAGATCTTGTGAGAACCCCTGTCATAGATGGTGGTTATTATAGAATGGTAAATACAATTTGTACAAAAAATGTATATGATAAATTTCGAAAAAGAAAAGTAAAATAAATTTAAAAATGTTGAATGTTATTTGTTGTTATATAAATAAAAGAACTACTCTAAAGATGCTTTTTTTTCGCATGATTTCAGAATTTTTTATTGTTGTGTTATCCGTAGACCGATTTATATTGTTTATAGAGTGATAATAAATAGAGTTTAGTATTCTTATAAATGATCTCTTAAAACAAAATTTTTTGTCTTTGATAAATTGTTTAGTTTTTAAATTTATAAGAAAAACATCCATTTAGTTTTTTTCTTTATTTAATATATAACGCCTTACCTAATTGTTATTAAAACAAAATTTGTAGATAGATACATATACAATAAAAATGCATATTTTAATATATACATAATGTTATCCAAGAAAATATATATTTTTATTATCCAGTATAAAATAAGACGCATATTATATTTGTTTGAAAGTTAATTGTTTGGTTTTTATATGTTTTTATGTTTGACATTACAAGTAGTGCATTTTCCAACCAGGGGAAATGGAAAGGTCAAGTGCCACATTAAAATTTACGATAATTACATTTGTTAAACAGTTAAAGGCACATCGGTTGCAACATCAGCAACATTACGCTTAATAGCAATGGTCGCAACACCTGATGAACACTCTGAAGCACCACCCATTAAAACTAAAAGTAAAGCATTATGTGCCATACTTTTCCAAATTTTTGAAATCCATTTGTTAACACTTTCTATTGTGTTATCGAATGATGATGCACGCAATTCGTCTGAGGTTATATGAAGATTGCATAAAGTCAAGGCATTTTCCAATGATATTTCTTTGCATTTCCGAACAGCTTCTTTGTTTGATGAGAGTTCGTGAAGTAAAACACATTTTTGTGAATTATCTGTTGTTGCTTGTTCGGCTTTTTTCAATAGTTCTTGAACACTGGAAGGCAGTGAATTGGCTGTGATAATAGCTGTACGTTTATCACGCTGTGAAGCGTGAGCAAATAGATTATTTTTTATTGTATCACCACTGGCAGCACGTATTATGTCGTGTAATCGTTTCTTTTGTGTTAAAATTTCATCTCCAAATTCCACACTATTGGCTAGTTTCAGTTTAACGAGTTTCAAACTTGAAACTGAATCTTCTACTGAATCGTGACCACCCTCGTGTTCTTGAATAGTTTCTTTAAGAAAGGCCATGGCTAATTTTTGCAATTTCGATTTACGTCTACGTACGCCGCTCATATTAAAACACACACTTGTATCAATAACATACGGATGCATCATACGCATTGCATTCAAATCACAATTTAATGATTGACCAACCAGAATGGCATCAGGTGGTAAAAGTTCTCTTACTTCCTTGTGAACATCGGCCAGAGTTTTAGTTACTTTCATCATGATTTCCTCAGTAATGCCGGAATATTGTGTTAAATAGTCGACAATTTTATTAGTGGGTCTAACGAGTGTTTCATACACCGTTTCATAATTTTCATTAACGATGGAAATACGAGTCAATTCATTAATACCTTTAGTAGTACGACACATTTCACAATCGATACCAAAGAGAGGGCTGCGATTTGTAACAGGGGCATATTTTTCCTTGGTCATCACGTAACTGGAGAATTGTTTATTTAATTCTCCTCTCAGCGGCATTGGATAACCTTCGTCTACCATTTGCAGGGCAGAAAGTAATAGTTTTGTTCGTGGAAATTTATCATCCGGATGAATATCGTTACTCTCGGGATCTACAGGCGTATCCTCTATTGAAAAAATCCCCTTAATGAGTAGAGTAGGATCTTTATTTAATTCTACAGCTGCCTCTAGAGACCCATGTTTTTCAATAAGCTCATGAGCTTGGGCATTAGTCAGAGGCACCTGGGCTAACTCTTCAATCATAACCATAGATTCACCATCTTTCTTGCTGCATGGCATGACCACTTCTAATCTTGTATCGAATATTTGATTAATTTTTTCAAACTTACTTTCATTTGATAAATAGTGATACAGTGATAAGCCTTCCAGACACACAACTACGGTATGAGATAATTGTTGCGGTTTATCGAAGAAACACCATCTGTCGGGTGTACAAGGTGACTTTTTACCGAGAAGTGCTGACATTACTAAATGTTGTACATCTGTCAAAAAAATTGGCGTACGCTCATCATCTTTGACAGAAAGTACGGCACGCTGTCCAAATTCACGTAATCGCAGATTTGGTATATTTTCCAATTGTCGTTTACGCTCCTTTAACTCTTTTTTAAGCAGTTTGTATTGTTCTTCTGACAAATTTAAATTTTTCAATTGTTCCTCTTCTTGTCCAGAAGTAATATCACTATCAGTAGTCTGATCCTCGTTTATTTTTTGTTTCTTATTGCTGGGCTCCTCAGAATTACTGGGAAAGCGATTTTTCTTACCCTGCTTCTTCTTGTGGGTCACCTAAAAACAAAGATTAATTGTAAACGTTCTTCGAATCAGCAATCATATTCAAATGTTACCTTTGTAAAACCATCGTCATCAATGTCAACAGCAGAATGTTTTGGATTTCCTTGCTCCGATTCTTCTTGTCTTTCAGCCATAATTTCTTCTTGTCGGTCTTTATCGTTCAATTTCACTAAATTGGCTAAAGCTGCCAATTTCTTTTTCTTCTTTTCACTACGCTCCTGCTGTTTTGTAGTTAATGTTTTCATCACTTTTTATAAATAAAGATTTAAGAATTAAAAAAACTCAATTACCACTGGATCATTTAATTATATTTTTAAATAAAATATATTTTTTCTCTATCCATGTGTTCGATTGATTGTTTTTATTTGTTTTGCTTTGAGAAGACAAGATGTGCTGATGAAGGAGAAGTGTTGCCATATTTTATAAAAAATAATACGTTTTTGAAAAACTTATTTTTGTTAAAAATATTTGAATTTTATAAATCATGAATCATTTTACATATTCATTTTTAGAAAACGTTCCGAAAACAATTCCAAATTAAAGTAATATGTAAACTGAAAGGTATATTATTGGAGAAATAAAAGTTTTTCTAAAATTCATTTTTGGTTTACAAATGTTAAAATAAAAAACTTCTTACATCTGGCAACACTGTGAAAGAGCAATGATGGCAGTTCATTTATTTTCTCATTGATTTGAAACGATTTTGATATTATTTTGATAAAAAATAGGCGATGTTACCCTATAACGCTATAACGTACCGTCTATACTAACGCACAAAATTTGGTTAATTGCTCTAACATGAAAATAGCGTGTGCGGACGGCGCGTTCAATATCTTACACCTAGTCTACATTTTAACATTTTTGTATCTGCAATTGTTAAATTCTATCTTTCTGTTCAAAATTTTAGGTCTGGACCATAGCATAATTATAAAGTGCTCGCACATCTACAAAAACAACAATTGCTTGTATTTTGTTAGTGTAAAACTACTGCACACAATGCCAAAATGATATGAATAGAAGATGAGAGAATAACGCGCCGTCCACACACGCTGTTTTCATGTTCGAGCAATGAACAAAATTTTGTGCGCACATGCATTTGGATAGTGTGGACCCAACATGTTCATGTTTTGTTCTTGTTCGCACACCGTTGTTCGCACAATTGTTCGAGCAACCATGTCTGACATCAAACGTCCCATTCAAAACAAAATGGAAAAATTTGTGTGTATTTCTCTGTTGACATTTTGTTCATGTGCGAACAAGAAAAAGGGCTATTATAGACGGTACGTAAAGGAGAGGAAGAGTAAAATACTAATTAAAAAAAATATTTCATAGGAATACAAAAACAATTTGACAGTACAATTAAAAACAATTTTATGTCAATGAAAGCATTGTAAAACAGCTGTTCTTACGAGTATACTTTCTAATTATGCTAAGGTGTGGACCAATAAGAAATTTATTGAGCAATTTATTTCGCAATAAATGTTTAAATTTATAGTTTTTTTTTATTATTTTTTTTTTTTTAACAAAATAAAGATGAAAATGATTATCAAGTGTCTCATGTAGACCCTGTGCTAAACATGGTTGTTAAAGCAATTGTTAAAAAAACACGTTTGGATACAAAACGTAATCATAGCGTTTTTTATAAAGTCAATTTTATACTCTACAGTTTTTGGAACAATGTAGACTGAATTTCTAATTGTTATTGCAGCGACTATACATGAGTAATTTGTAGAAATACAAAATTATCTGCTTCATTGCGACATGTGTTTTCCCCTAACATTGATAGGAATAAAACAACAATTGCAATAAAGACAGAAGTTTAACTTTTGATGATTGCAGTTTGTCGAAAGTAGATTCAAAGTACAAAAATTTTGAAATTATACTCTGGTCGCTAATTTATTAAAACTTGTTATATAATTAAAGTTTTGTTAAGGGCTATTCAGTCAACTTTTCAACGCAACGTAGAATGAAGAAAAGTTGCGTAAAACATTTTAGGCAACTAGTCAACAAAAGTAAACGTATATGTTCATTCATTGTGTAAACAACCCTGTTCCTTGGTTATTTTTCAAGAAAAAGAAAGTACAGGGTTGTTAAAAAGTCACTTAGTTACGTAAAAATCCACAGTATAATTAGAAAGTATACTCGTGAGAACAGCTGTTTTACAATTTTTTCATTGATACACCTCGTATTACTGTCAAATTGTTTTTCATGTAAATTGTTTCGTAAGTATTTAGTCTTTCCTCCTTTATTTCTCCATTTCTGTTCATAGCAATTTTGACCATTCGTGAGCGTGAGTTTTACACTAACAAAATACAAGGAATTGTTGTTTTTGTAGATGTGCGAGTACTTTTTAATTATACTATGGTAAAAATCTAATTTCAATAGATATCCTCGATACGCTACCTAGAATTTTTTTCTTAATGGCTACATACACACGTTTGCATTAGATGGTTTTGTTTACTGGTTGGATCTTTAGATTAGAATTTTTAACTAAATAAAATAGGTCGTGGGCATGTTAACTGCGATTTTAATGTTTTAAAGATACTGAAAAAATACAATAGTACTGAATTTTCCATCACTGTTTTGGAGTATACTTTTTAAGAGAAAAGTTGGCAACTATGCAGTATTTTTTTTAATCAAATTTAGTGTCAAAAATACAAGCAACCGGTCAAGACTGAATTCCTAGTAGATGTAATTTAAATATTTATTGAATTTATTTGCGACAAGTTCGTCTTTTAACAAAGTTCTTAACATTCCATAAAAATATATATAAATTAAAAAATAATGTTGATACATAAATAAAATATAAAAGAAAATTGTATTAGAAATGTTGAATTAGCAACATTCAAGGCCGAATTGACGTGTTAACCATATTTGTAATTAATTCATCTGAGGTAAGAACCAAGGAGAATTATAGTTTCCTATGGTGTTTAAGAATTGGAAAACAAATACAGCAATAAAGTAAAAATATTGTTTTAAAATAAATTAAATAGAAAGTGTCAGTGTTTGTTAAAGCGATTATTTTGTTATCAATTACACTCCAAACAAATTGAGATAAAAAAATGTATACGTTTCGTATCAGAAATATAGAAAATTAAAAAACATCAACAGAAAGATAAAAAAAATAATGTAATTGATTTTAGTTGCTAATATTGCTGGCAGTAGGTGAAATTAAATACAAAGAATATAATTTTCCTAAAAACCTGTTTTTGCGTATAATTAAGATTTACAGATATTATAATTTAATTTTTTGTTCATGCATACATTTCCACGATGATTCTAACTAAAGTATACATACATACCATTTTTAATAATTAATTTTTATTTATTTACATTCTTATATGTACGTGCATACCTTTTCACAAAATGTTTATCTTTGTGACTGTGTTTGTTCATTTCTTTATTTCTTAAACCACTTGTATTTATTTAAAAAAAAAGAAACATAAAATACAGATATATGATATGTTCAAATGAAGCTTTTTATTAATTATTTCAAATTTAAGCTGACGTTTCTTTTTTGTCAATTTTTTCCTGATGTTGATGAGTTGGTCTATTTATTTTTCATCATTTGTGTGGTTGCAGCTATTAATGTTTTTTGGATACGTTTTATTTAACATACTTTTCCGATAATTTTCTGTTTTTTTTTTCTTTTTATTCTCAATAATTTTTTGTTCCTATTTCATTGTATTAAATTTATATTTTTCTGGTTTATTGCGGTTGTTAAAATTAACTGAATTCCAGCCAGGTTGGAGAAATCTCCCAGTTCTTTTTGTCGCTTTTGTTTGTTTTTGATGAATTAATTACCTGCACAAAAATATACGCACATTTGTTTCATTAAATGATGATAATTTGTCGCTTAGTTGGCTGTTGTTATTTATCGAAACTCTTTCATGTTTGCAATCTTCATTGAGTTTATTGACTTTTTTAAGGTCAGTGTAAAACATTGAAGCAAACAAAGCTTAATATATGACAATTATTTTGTTGTTGTTTTATGCACTGGTACATAAATACGTGGGAAGATTGTTAATTTGAAAAAAAAAAAAAAAAATACTGCATTTTTATTTAATTTGTAATATTTTAATTTATGATTTAATAATGTTTAATATGATATAGCTTTTCTAATATTCTTATGAGTATGAATTCATATGCAAATTATTAGTAGAAATATTCTCCATAATTTTTTTTTTTTGTTTATTTCTATAGAATTTAAACACTGTCAAAGGTCAGTTTTTTAAAATATAAAAAGCGTTTTATTTTTAAAAATATTTACATAATCAAAATCAGTCTTTTTCACTAAATTCGATAATAAATCAATCATATTCTATTATATTTTGTCCTATTTAGTCTTCTAGATTTTCTGAATTTCATACATTTACAAATTTTAAGGTAAACTCATTCTGTTAACATGATGTCTGAATTGCCAGGGCAACTATATTCAGCTGGATTTTCCAGCTTTTTTGATGCTTGTCTAGTGTTTAAGCACAAATAAATTTGGTTCAAGTAAATACATTTATATCAATTTTTGAAAACAAAATTGCCAATGAAGCTATAAAAACTAATAATATGTAAAAACACATAATCAACCAGTGGATTGAAAATTGTGTCAAGTAAATATTTTAATCATCATAGTCAAGTTTTGCAGTTTGTTTGAGGAGTCACAGAACCAAAGATTAATATGCAAATTTGTTTTATAAACCGGTCATATAGTTAATGCTTTATTTTGAATAATTATGTAAGGATATTACAATTTCATAACATGTATTTTTTTTTTTTACTTTTATTTCATTATAAATTTTGCTACCTTTATAAAGAGCTGGAATTTTCAAAGCCTGTTTAAAGCCTCAATACTTCAGTATTTCTTTTTTTATGTCAATAATTATAGTTTAGGCTTTTGTAGAATATATATAAAGAGTACGTTTTCATATTAATAAAAACAGGATTTAAAAAACAAAAAACTTGTAACATATTAATATTGTCTGGAATAAAGTTTGGACACACTTCATACCGGTATTATTCAAATTTAGCAATTAGTAGTACAACAGTTTAAAGCGTCGACAGTTTTTTTATTTATCTCTTTACAATCAAGTTTTAAAGTGGAAAAATAAAATTTTTAATATTGTAATAATAAATAGGTATAGTATTTATATTATAGTATATAGTTTAACTGAAAATGAGGGTAATATAGTATATTTTTCATTTCATAATAATTTGGTCCTAAAGTAATTTACTTAATAATGTAAAAGCAGTGTTATGGAGTAAGTAGAGTTAAATTAATCTTTTTTGTTTTAATGGACAATAGAAAAAGATGTGTTAATAAAAAAATGGTTAATAATATAAAATATTTTAGAGATTAACAAAAAAAGTCCAACAAAATAGTCACAGATCTAAAATACAAGACTTGACACTCAATAGAGNCTGGTTCAAAATGTATGGGGCGCATGATTTTTAAATCGCTGGTGTGGAACTGAATAATTAATTAAAAAATTTTTTAAATTATTATTAATCTAATTATAATCTAACGTACAATAATATAATTTAACGTACAATAGTACAATTTGAATAGGAACTCCATATAACACTCTGGAGAGTAGCCATTGAGTGTGTAAATTACGGTAACCCCGTAAATTGTTTGTTCCTTATCAGATGTTAAAAATGATTACATCTTCTTAATGCCCCTATAACCAGTGAAAAATCACGTGTTGGAAACGATACCATTTAGTATTAATAGTGAATCTGACCCGTATGTGTTCGATCATTCTGTGTTGAAATCATTAACGAAAATTAATACCATTTGGCTTCAAGTTGTCATCACTNAGGTAGCNAANNNTATNNTTTCTANTNTATACNGTGTTTGACAATACAATGGAAACTTNTCCTAATTTTTTTATAANTGGAACAAAATTNAAAATAAATTTNAAAAAAANTTTAAATTTTTTGGAGTACATAATTTGTATATACTTTTATTTACTTAAATAAACAAAAATTAAGAANATAAATTATTAAATTCTAATAATACAAAACNAAATTAAAATTATTCATAAATATGGTACTGANAAAANAATGGAAACTTAGGTATTATCTTAACAAATATGGTCTGAAGTTTTGAATAAGTCAGTATTTTGTTGGGTATCCTTTGTTTTTAAGTACTGCTTCACAACGACGATGCATTGAACCAATTAAAGAGTCAATAGTCTCTTTTGAAATATTTTGCCATTCCCTTATAACCGCAGCCGATAAATCTTCCTTTCTGGTGTAATTTTGAGTCCGTATTTTGCGATCTACTATTTCCCATAGATTTTCTATGGGATTGAGATCTGGTGATTGGGCAGGCCACTTCAAAATACGTACCTCATTGGATTGTAACCACTCGGTTACAACCCTAGAGGTGTGTTTGGGGTCATTATCGTGTTGGAATCTCCAAACTAGCGGCATATTTTCCTCAGCGTATGGATACATTACATCGTTTAAAATTGTTCTGTATCCTATACCAGTCATAGTATCTTTTATAATATGAATTGGACCCATACCTTGGCCTGAAAAACATCCCCAGACCATAATATTGCCACCACCAAACTTAACTGTCTTGTTAGTATATTTTGGGTCCAATCTCTTTCCCTTTGGTCGTCTTACAAATGTTCTCCCATCGCTGCCTCTTAAATTAAATTTGGACTCATCCGAAAATAGGACAGTATTCCATGTCTGTCTTGTCCAATTTAAATGATCTCTGGCAAATTGAATTCGAGCTGAGCGATTCTTTTTAGAAATAAGAGGTTTTTTCACAGGACGATAACAACCGAGACCAGCCTCATTTGCCCTGCGGCTAACTGTTCGAGTACTAATTTCCAATTTTAGATTATTGACTACCTCCCGAGGAGTAATTTTTGGGCATTTCTTAAACTCTCTTGCTATCAGATTATCCTGTCTTTGTGTAGTTTTACGAGGTCTTCCTCCAAGATGTTGAGTTTTCACAGTACCTGTCTCACGAATTTTTTTTTATAATTTTCGAAACTGTTGACTTATTAATTTTAAACCAACACTAAAATCATTTATAATTTTAATTTTTAAATCTTCAGAAATTTTGACTTTAGCCATTTTCGTTAACTATTTGCGTGGATTATAATTAATTATTATACGTAAAGATTACAAAAAGAAGTTATGAATAATTATCAGAATAAAACAAATATTGAAATAACTGTAAAACATGATGCCTTTTACATCGATTTTCTTAATATTCTTTTTGATTTAGTCTTCTTTATTACAGAAGTTTAAAAGTTTCCATTGTTTTGTCAATACCGCAATACTGAATACTTTTTATTTTGATTTTTATTATCAGATTTTAATTAAATACGTTCTTAATTTTTTGCTAGTTTATGTAAATATAAGTATATACAAATGTATTACAAAAA
>MINK01175530.1:1753-15224 GCA_001735545.1 Phormia regina | reverse complement strand
TAAAGTACAAATGAATTTTTTTTTTGTAAACAATATTTTAAGTGAAGTCTTAACTAATTTAATACACAAATTTATAGCCCCCTAAATATTTTCTTGTTTAATTTTTACCTTTTTTTTAAAGTAGTGTGCGTTTATAGGAATATGCTCCAGTGTATTGTCGAATATTGTCTGACAAATCCTTAATTATTTATATAATTTTCAACTGGAAAGCTTGTCTACTTTGTTTGAGGACGCCTGATTGGAATTATAAGATTAAATCGAATGTTTCATTAGGGAATCTTCAAGATCTAAAATTGTTTTTTTTTTCAAGATACTTTTACTATTCTCGACCGAGTGATAGTATAACAAATTGTGACAAATAGAAAAAATTTTCTATTTTGGCTTTTAAATTCTTCTTTATAAATTTTCGATGGTAATTGTCCCATTTACAAAAGTACATGATAATAACTAATAACTGATAATTGTCATAATAGCACAAAAAAAATTTCAGACAAAATATAACAATTAAATATAATCTACGCTTAAATTGTATTACGATATTGAAACTGCAAACAATTTAGATATATTAAATTCTTTTAAATATACTTTTAATAAATTGAATTTTTATAATGTTTTTTTAACTCGTTCACTCTTATTTTTTAACTCGTTCACTCTTATGCGCCAATTTTTTAACCAAGTCACCACATGTCTAAAATAAGTATCTAGTTTATTAGAAGCTGCATGTGGGTTTTCATGTGAACTCAATATTACTGTGTCATCAGCAAATGTAGATTAAATACAAAATAGACCCTAGAACACTACCCTGTGGGACACCTGCTTCTACTTCAAATTCCCCTGTCACAAAGTTATTATACTTCACTCTAAATGATAGGTCACATAGATATGACTCAAACAGTTTATGGGTAGGAAGTCATTCGAGAACCATTAATTTGTTCTCAGAAGTGATGTAGAAGTCATATAGAACTAGTTCTTAAGCACTAGTTCTTTAAAACATTCTTTAAAATGTATTTAGAACTACAAATAATTTATATTCCAATGGTATCAGAATTTATTGCGATACCACTAGTTCTGAAAATGTTAATACAGAATCTGAAGTGGTTCTGATTACACCAGTTTAAAACTAATGAATTTTGAACATGTTTTAAATTGTTTCCTTGGAAAACTCGGAATAAAATTGTTGAATAAATAAAATATAAATATTTTGTGTGGAACCATTTACTGAAATCCTAAAAGTTAAGTGAACTAAGGTATCATCAAAAAGTTTTAATAAATTATTATACATTTTTAATGCAGGCGCGGATTCACTGGGAGGGAAAAAGGGAAATTTCCTCCCCCAAAATAAAAACTCTTAATGGAAAATTTTTACTTAATCAAAAAATTTAAGGAAATAGTTGTGAAATAATTCTATTTTCCTCCCCCTAAAGCTTGAGCTAGATCCGCGCCTGTTTTAATGTATAGTTTAATTGCAACGAAGTATGAGTACATTGAAATCAATGTACTGTTCACTGGAATTTAATTTTTTAAGGAATATATTTAGTGAATCAATGTAAGAATAAATTGAGTCAATGGTCTTGTACAATTAATATTAATATTAATGTTTGATAATATAATATTTCAAAGTTCGTGTATAAAGGTCGAAATTAGTTTACAAATTCATTGAAACAATAAATTTATTCGTTGTATTTATGTTGCTTTTTCGTATATTCATATTAACGGTCAGCTATTTTATGGTCGACTATTTTATGAAGATCGGTTTATAATTAACAATAGCTCCCATATCAGACCCAATTTTGGAAATCATTAAAAAGTGCATAAATACATGCGAATCTTAATATCGACGTAATATTCTGTGTTAGTATTTATTATTTTACACTTTGTACAAGTATAGATCGATAATTGAAACCTTCCCGAATTTTGGTATGGTATGTGATATCATATGGTCGGGCTTGACTGTGTATACCTTTCTCTGTCGTTTTTTTTTTCTTTCAAACACGCATCTACTTCTGAAAAAATCTTAAATTTGACATTCAGACACTAACATTGAAGCTATTGAGCACAAAAAAATTAAATTGAAATAGCTTGAAATTATTTTTGGTTCACCTGTTTTTATAAACCGATCTTGATGAATTTCAATAGCAAAACTCTCGAAAGGATTTCCGATCGTTTGATATATATATTATACATGTCAGTTCTCTGTGAGCTTCATAAACGCCATTTCAACCGATACACGGACGGACGAAAATTGAGAGAGCATCAAAATAAACCAACAAACAGAAGTCTCTTTGTTCAAATTATTGACTTGATTGCTTTCCTAACAGGTAACTAAATACTTCAATTTATATTGGATCATGTGGGTTCCTTACTTTAAACATGTGGAACTTGTATATAGGAATATGTAAAACTCATTTTGTGTTAAAAGTTCTATAGCAATACAAAAGGAGTTAATTAATATTTCAAAAATAATCCTTTAACACTGTTTGAGGGTAAACGATGCCCATACCCTAAGTTGTATCACAATAACTCTCAGATAATGGTCATGATTTCGCAATGTCTTGATCCATTTAATTCCAAATAAATTTACCTTATTAGTCGCTTTAATTTAATCTACAAAAGAAATTTCAAATTATAAAAAAATATTCAACTTACATTTGCCAATTCCTTTTCCAAATCACACACTGGTAAATTCATGGTTTTATTCAGGGATATCAAATGATTACGTTCCTCATTGCAGCGATCAAATGTAGCCGTAGCTTTAAAACCAATTACAGAAAATACCACAACACCAGCAAACATAGAAGTGCCACAATTTGTCAGAGACACCAATATGGCATCACGATAGCAATTATTATTCGCCGGATTATAAGAGCTAAAGGCGATTAGACCACCAAAAGCTAAACCCAAAGAAAAGAAGATTTGCGTGCCAGCTTCTAGCCAAACTACAGGATCCAATAAAGTTTCCCAACGGGGAGTGAACAAGTGAGCCACACCATCAGAAGCGCCTGGAAATAAAAATCAAAAAAATATTTATACATTTATATAATTATTAAAACATTTCAAATAAAATAGTTCGTTTTTATTTAAATATTTCTATGATGGAGGTCATATTTAATCATCAAATACATCATCATCGTGATGTTATTGGTACTATAGGTCGTGCTCGCCGTAAATGGAAACGTTTATATCATTGGTTTCCCGAGGAACAAAAACGTTTATATAAAGAAATGGATCGCATTTATAATGAAACTAAAGAGAAATACGATAAAGATATATTTTTGGATTATAGTAATGAAAGACGTTTAAATAAACGTATCCTTAAGAAAGGACATCAACAAGTACGTGATAAAGAAGAATATGAAAAATTTGCTTGCTTGAAACCTATTTTAGATAAATATAATCGCTTTCCATTGTTGTATTATGATGAAGAATGTGGTGATCCAGGTTTTTGTCAACAGCAAAAGAATGCTGTAATGTGAAATTAAAGATTTGTATATATTTTTTTGAAAGCATTTATAAATTGTAATTGGTATTAAATATATGATTTATTTTTCTTTGTTTTAAAGTAAAATTCTTGGAACAATTTTAATAATAACAATATCTTATTATATAAGACTACTTTTCGCCAAATATTAATATTTTATAATATTGATATAAATTTTTGGTGGCTTCTAATGCTACTTGACACACAGAGGTATCCTTTTCAAAAAGGACACCACTGAAAATTATATTTTTTTAAATATTTCCATAACTGGTGAACCGTTGGAGCTATGTAAATAAAATAGCCAGAATTGGGGTGTTTTTAAGTTTATTTAAAAGAGTACAAGCCCTTAGATGGTAAAGAGAGTAAGGATTTTTTTTTAATTCGCTAAAAAATGTATGACTTGACTGTAAAAAATATGTGGCTATGTGATGAGAATCGCATAAAATTTGCGAATACGATTTCAAATCACATAATAGGTATGATGTGGTTCACAATCACAAGAAAATAGGCGATTTCAAATCGATTGTTTATACCAAAGTGAAGTAGTATTTTCTGCTTAAACATGGCTTCAAAAAAATTAATATGTTTTCTTTAAAAAACAGGAACATTTTCTACCAATTCTCTTTGTTATTTGTTTACTCATACATAAGCGTTTTAATAGAAACAGATAATCAAATTGACAGAAACAGAACAAGTTTCTCGTTCTCACAAGCGATTTCGATGATTAATTTCGGAAATAAAATTCAGACATTTCACCTCTGCGCTGTGCTCACGAGGGACTATAGAATAATATTAGAAACGAAATTCTCGATAGACAATTGAACAAAATTGTTGTTTTGTTAACAAAAATGTGTTTTTATTTTCTTATGACAACAACAAAATATATTTTATTACATGTATTTTGTTGTTGCATGAGTTATATTTCTTACAATCGACTTAGGTTTTTGACAATTGGTTTCGTCTCTTGTTACTCATTGCGAGTTCTCACGATTAATTTTGGTTGCTCGTTTTCTCGAGTTGCTTCGTGCTGCTCGTTCTCATGAGTGGCCTCATGCTGCCCATTCTGGCAACTGACTTCAGTTAGCTGTTACTACAAGTAAATTCGTGTCGCTTGTTTTAGTAGAATATTAACCGCAGACCCATGGTAACTACACATTTACTTAAAGAAGCCATTGTACGTATTGTAGAAAAATATGCAATCTTCTGTGTCTCTACTTTATATTGTTCTTAAAATATATATTTTTTTAATTATTTGGAATGCAACATAAAATGTCACAGGATATTTTATCTTCAAATTTTCACAAAAAACTCCTGCAACTCGCAGCTCGCTCTCAAGCAGCAAGGGCTGAATGGTTAGCGTTGAAGACTATAAAACATAATATAAGTTCGATGAATATGAATGGGTTTTATTCGGGGTGGAAACAATTGCCAAATTTTTATTACATTAATCGACGCCGCATCTGTCCTCTTGGACCAGTCCTGTAACCTATGCTGTGACCCATCCCAAGGGTCCAATTTTCATTTTAGGAATTTGTGAAATTTTTAATACGTTTTTTTACCAGTTCTAGGAAGTCATTCAAGAACCATTAATTTGTTCTCAAAAGTAATGTAGAAAAAAAAAAACATTCTCTAAAACATTCTTTAAAATTAATTCAGATCCACAAATAACTTATAATCCTTTGGTGTCAGAATTGGTTGTGATACCACTAGTTCTGAGAATGTTATAAAAGAATCTGAAGTAATATTTATGACACCAGTTCTAGAATAAAATTTTTCCTGGTTATGATTATTTAACAAATAAAAAGAAATAACAAAAAATTCCCCTATATAATATAAAATAAATTCCACTGCAACACTGTGTAATCACTTGTCACAGATTTCTTACACTTTAAAACATTTCAATTAACTTTCTTATAATTAATTTTGTTTACAACAATTTTTTTATTCCTTCCTTCCTTTTTATACTTTTAAATCTTTAACTTCCTTTTTAAAAAGTAATAATGACATTAACATAAAAATAAATTACAATAATTAAAAAAAAAAAGAAAAACTTACCCTTCAGTGTGATGCCACGAAAGAAGAATATAATCAATACAACATATGGAAATATTGCTGTCATATAGACAATTTTACCCGATGATGTTATACCCTGCACCATACATATGTAAACAAGAAACCATGATACAATCAATGCTATTGCCATATGATAATTGAAATTTTCCGGTTCATTGACACTTTCCGAACACTGTAGTGTGGTGCGATACCAATAATATTGTGTAGGTGATGAGGCCTATAATATAATAAATGACACAAATACACACACAGATATAAACACACTTGTCAATAAAATACATACAAACAATATAACAAGTTTTTTTATTATTATTATTATTATCTTACCACACACTCGGGTTCATGATCATAAGTATAATTGGCATATAGACGTGTTGGACAATCTGACCAAGGCAGTGGTGATTCAAAACTATGCAACAAGTAAATGAGGCACCATGCTATTATTGTATTATAATATAGTGCAACAATATAACTGACTACGGCCGATGACAAACCAATGCCACCCAAATACGGTGATACCTGACTCCATACACCAATCGCTCCCTTACGTAAACGTTGGCCAATAGCCAACTCTAAATAGAAGATGGGTATACCCTGTATACACAACATTATAAAGTAGGGCACTAAGAATGCACCACCACCATTCTTTTGGGCTAAATATGGAAAACGCCAAACATTACCAAGGCCAACAGCATATCTGTAAAAGAAATATATGTAAACGAAATAATGTTACACAAATTATTTTATCACAGATAGGAATTGCAAAATGAAAAAATATCATTTCATTATGTGCAGTAGCAAAAAGGAAATGAAAAGAATTTCTGAAAAGGTAGCTAAACATTGTATTTTAAAAAAAGAAAAGAAACGAAAACCGTTGATGTCAAAGTTTTCCAACTTTTTCTACTGAATGTCATACAGTGGGATCCGAGGAAATTTTTTGGGTAATAATTTTGTATCTCCAAAACAACAGCTTGGATTAAATTGAAATGTATGGAAGAGTTGTAGAGGAGGACTTAGGCTTTTAGAGAAATCTAATTGTAGTCACACTGTGATAACACAATATAATCTACAGGTTGTCAAATTTGACTACCTCGAGTATGTAAACGTTTCAAAAAATCGTAACTTTTAATTTCTTTTTTCGGAAATAAAACCTGAGATATATAAGGTAAACATTTTTTTTAAACATACTGTTATTTGCCACGTATTTCAAAATAATATTTTTGGATTATCTCAATTCGTCTAGACGTAAAAAATATTCAAAATCAGCACTCGGAAATTAGTATAAAAAATGTTTATTTTTTACAAAAATATAGTGAATTTCTTTCACTTTTTTATCAAAGTTCCGTTAAATTAAATATTTTTTCTTTATATATTTAAAAAGATAAGGCATCATAAATGTTCAATAAATAAATTTAGAATTGATTGTTTTTTTGCACCCTACTTTAGGGATAGGTCGAAAATGCTGAATTTTGGAAAAAAGTTAAATTTTTATTTGAAGATATATTATAAAGAAATAGATTTAGAGCGATTTGATAATAAGCTGCTTTCCGTCCGGCCAAATACGAAGACAGAAGAGCAGATTTCTTAAAAATTTAAATATTTTACAAGACTTTATTTTAATTGCATAAAAAGCATGAGATCTTTCACTCCCACAAAACTATGCCAATATGCTTTTTTAGGCAAATAAAAAAGTCATTTAAAAAATGGACTTTTTTCATGAAATCTACTATCCTGTCTTCGTTTTTAGCCGGGCGGGAATCAGCTAAAACTCAAATCATTCTAAATCTATTTCTTAATAATATATCGGCAATAAATTGAAAAAAAGGCTAGTGTGACATTTTTTTATTTAATCGATAAAAATTTAACTTTTCTCTAAAATTCATCATTTTCAACCTATGCCTGATGTAGGGTGCAAACATAAATCAATTCGAAATGTCATTATTTAGAATTGATTTTTCTGAAAGCGTAAGTCCTCCTCTGCAACTCTTTCATACATTTCAATTTAATCCGAACTATAGTTTTGGAGGTACAGATTTATTACCAAAAATATGCGTTTCACCCCACTGTGTGTCGTTTAGTTTTTGGTAAAGCAGAGTATATTTTTTGGTAGTTTTGTTAACAAAGACTTAAAAAGCAAAATTTTGTCTCGTAACAAATAACTGAATGAGGGGCAGTGAAAATTACGGTACGTTAGTGATTTTTTCACAGATTTTAAAAGTATTTCTCTAAGCACATTGGGGCAGAATAAAAATTTTTGTCTCGTAACAAAAAACTGATTGAAGGGCAGTGAAAATTATGGTACGATAGTGATTTTTTCACAGACTTTAAATGTACTTCTCTATGCACATTGGGGCAGATTAAATTTTTTTTGGATTTAAATCCTTAACTGATCGGTCAGTTGGATTTGCATGAAATTAGGTATAGGCATTGCAGAGAAGTTACCAATGTTAAGTTTTAAAGGCGTGTCCAGCAGACACCTCAGTTGCGTAGCAAACAGGGTTCAAAGTAGGGTACTTCTGACATATATAAATATATATATATGTATAATAAATACCTTCACACATGATATTTCTATATTTTTTGAAGTTATTTTGCCTTGAATTTTTAATACCTCAATGTTCTTTTATTTCCTTAACCAAGTTTTTCATATATATCCTAAAGATTCCCTAACGATTTTTTTTAGTTTTTTCTCTAATTAGTTAAAGAACAAAATTATTCTATTGAATAAAGAAAATTTTAAAGTCGATATTCTTTAAACCGAGTCTAAAAATAAAACGATTTTAATATATATTTCAAAATTACAAATAGACCCAAATGGATAAGACACCACGAATGCTGATGAAGTGTGTAGCGGAACAGAAAATATGTATTTTATTCTGCTGGTGTCCAATTATAGGCAATTCAAGATTGCATACTTGCTTAGCGTTTTTTAAGCAGAAAAAGTACCTCAATCTTTTTTCTTTAAAATAAAATCATCTTAACATATAATAATTCTATACATTTCTGAAAGATATCTTCACAGAGATAATTTTGAAATAAACAACAAACCCCCGAAAACTCAAATCGTCAAGGTACACACTCACTCAAATTTGACCCATTTTATATGAAAGTTTTGACTTTAGTCTATATTTTCTCAAATCCCAGAGTGCGAATCGGCTTACGGAATGCAATTTCGGAAACTCTAAAATGTTGTTTAATATTTTCCATCAAAATCTTTTGAACTTCAGAAAAATATGAATTTTACAGCCAAAAATGTGAAAGTAAAACGTTTTTGGGATTTGCGGTGCTTTTTTGGTAATTAAGGTATTTTTCACAAAATATTTTAAAGTTTTTTTCATTTTCTGATTTAATATTATAAAGTCTATATTCACCAAAAATTTCGTTAAAATATCTTACTAACAAAGTTTTTACATTAAAGATACAATTTATATAGTTTCTTGAAAACAAATTTTTACAAAAAATTTTATTTAAATTTCAAAAATTAGAAAAACTATACACTCGACTTTTTCATCTAAATTACATTAAATTGGCCGACATAATTTTTCGTTATATAGAAAAAAATTGATATTAAACTCTTTTATAGAAGCGAAACTATAAAACTTTAAAGTAACATTGTTTAAGTTTTATAAATGCACAGTGGTTCCAAAGTGTTTTATTTTTGGAAATAATTCTATAACTTTTTCACCTAAGGGAGGGGATATGTCAATAAAATTTTACTTGGTTAGAGGTGAGGTGTTTTCGAGTTAATATGGGGGAGGGTTGCCCCTTCAAATTGTACCATCTCTGGTAGGTAATTTTTTGAAAAATCTTCAAAAATCTCAATTTAGGTTGAAATATATTTTCATCTCGCTTTTTAAGTTTCTTAATTTTAAATATTTTTTTGTTTATATTTAGAAGATTTTTTATAAAATTCTAAATAATATTACGGCAAGATTTTTATAAGTATATGAATCCGTTAAAAAGTTATATTGATCTGAAATTTTAAACTTTTTAAAAAATTCTACATTTACTGCGTTTTCACCAAAAAGGATGCCATAATTATTTACTGATAAAATTTGTTTTTTGTCCTGGGCTTTATAATTTTTTTAATTTTTTCCCAAGAAGTATTAATGAAAATGCGTAAAACGTAAATTCGGTAAATTTTGGGGCAAAAGTCCTAACCAAACTTTGTAAATTTTTAGCACTTTTTTCAATTTGTTTGTGAAATTCTTAAATTTTAAAGCTGAGATAGACTTAATTTTTTTTACTATATAGCTCTATATGTAAGGTATATATCCAAAAAGTATTTTCTAACAGAGACCGCCTTTGTAATGACTGAGTGACCATTTCAATAAAAAAAAAGTCATTTTTTAACGTTTTATAGGAGTAGGGATTTTGGGTCTTTATATATAAAAAAGTGGACATTTTTTATTTCTCCGATTTTAAGACAAATTTAGACATATTATAATAAAATTTTAATAATAATATCACTAGTCGTTTAAATTTCATTAAAGTTTAAATATTAATTTTATTTTTTAAAAAATGAAAGCAAAAATGCAATATTTTAAGTTTTTCAAAAATTTCTGCATTGAAATTAAATTCCATTAACTTTTTTTTTTATAAATTATTAATCTTAATATTCCCACCTTTTTTTAGATAGCAAATACTTTTAAAAAAAGTTAATAATTTTGTTTGAAATGTAATAGAAATCTGGCCTCCTCTAGCCAAATTAAGTTATTTTTCATACAATTCGAAAACATTTCAGCTCTGGTTTTATGAATTTTTAATGAGATATTTCCAATGATTCAAAAGAAACGAAATTATTTCCAAAAAAAAAGCGTTTAAAAATAAATATCTCAGTGCCAAATTTTAGGTCAATTATCGGTAATCAGTCTAAAAGTGGCTAAGGCTAAGACGATAAATAAAAAAAAAAATATTTAAAGCAAGTAAACGAAATTTTTTTACATATTCATTTGCATATATTTAAGTCAAAATATATAGTATTGGAAAAAGCTAAAAGGTTTCTGATTCTGTAAAGTCTTGATAATACATACATATATAAATTTTGTGTTTTGAGATGTCAGCCAATAAAATATCTTAAAAATTGCAAAACATCAGAAAAAAAATTTTAGACAAATTTCTTTAAAAATTGTGTAAACTGAAAATTTTTTACATTTCAAAACGTAAATATTTCAGTCACTGTAAGCAGTATGATATAGATCGGATACTTTTCTGAATTTGCAAAGTCCGGAGATTTTAAATATTTTAATACTTTTTTATTAAATCTAAACTTTTAATTCACAATCTCAAAAATTGGAAAATAACAGAAAATTAATTTTGAGCAAATTTTTTTGAAAACTGCATCAACCAACTTCGAGTCAAAAAATCTTAGCTTAACAATGATAACTTTGTAAATGATACATCAAAGAAAAGACAATTTCATAATCTATCAATTGATATACAAAATTATGTTTTGATTAATATAATAAAAAACCATAAAAAAATTAATAATTTGCATTAATGAAGTGCATTTTCTGTATTCTTCGCTGTCTCTACTCTCATAAAGATATATAATTATTGAGATAGCCTATATACCATAATATTTACATTTGAACATGTAAATTTTTTTTCGTTTTCATGCTTTACTTTTTACTTTTTTCTTAAATATGAGTAGAAAAAAAAAGAAATGTTAATATTTACCCTATTGTAGCTAGTAAAAACATTATTTTACTATCCCAACTTTCACGTTCCTCTCCCTCCTTTTCACCCTCCACAATATCAGCTGGAGCACTTTCAATTGCTGCCACCAATTCTGCCACTGCTTTACTGCTACTCTGACCTTCAGATTCTTCCAATTCCGAAGATTCATCAAAGGCATCTGACATAAATGCTTGATTTGTTGCCCCATACATGGGTGTATGATGATGATGGGGACCATGATGATGACTACGTGAACCACTGCCTATACTAGTGGTACTATGTTGTGTTACTAGACGGCCACGTAACTCCTATTATGCGAATGCATTAAGAGATAAATAAACAAAGAATAAAAGAAAGAAAAATAAAAATTACTTTATGTTTATCTTAAAATTAAGCAAGTCTACATACATATGTGTATGTATGAGTAGAAATAACCCAGCAAAAAAATGTTAACATAATAATTGAACTTATTTTATAATTAAATTTCAGAAAAACACTAAAAGTGAAAACTTTGCTGAAATATAAATTAATATTTAAATTACTCACAATTTGTTAATTATTTTTCTTGCTGGGTTATTTATCTATACATCATTGTTGAATAAGTGGACTCATTGTAATTGTCTTACAAAATGAACATTTTAAAAATCTTTCAATAAGTGACTGATTGAATGGATGAACGAGTAAATGCATTAATGAAAAACTGTTTAAATGTATGAGTAAAGGACTGACTGAATCAATGAGTGAATGAATGAAGCCATTATATTTACTTACTCTTAATTCATGTTGATCAATACTCTTTTGTGTTTTCAATATAATATCCCTGGAGCTTTGTCGTCTTAATAATTGTGCTGTATTTGCCATTTTTGTTATTGATGTTGTGGTTGTTTGTGATGATAATGAATTTTCGTTTTAATATTTTTTATTTTTTTAGTTTTATAAAGGATTTAAAAATAAGTAAAACGTTTTCTTTTTTTAAATAATTCTGTTGTGACTGGGGCGGTAATTTTTTTATATTTTGTGCGATTTTTTTGTTCTGTCAGAGTGTGCTTAATCTATCGATTAATTGTGCTGGTGCTTGTATTTTTTTTTTTTCTTAAATATTATTCAAGTGCTGTTACATTTATAAAGGTGCATTTAAGATTTGGTGACGTTTTGTTTTTTTTTATTATAACGTTTAAGATGCATTTATTTTAAGACATCCATTGTGGGATTTCTAAAGTGTTGAAATAAAATAAAGTGTTAAAATAAAAAAATAACATTTATAGTATAAATCAAAATTAAACAAAATAAAAAAAGAGTGACGTGAAAATTAAATTTCAAAGTAGAAATATTTCTTTTTTAAATATTTATAAAGGTGCTTAAAAATAATTCTTAACAACTAAGGTTTTTTTCCTTTCAGATTTTATTTTACAAAACAAGACATTTATATAATTAATATATTTTGTAATGAATTAACGGTATTAATTTTATACAGAAACAATTCATATCTTGTCAAAAACTTAAGTCGGTTTTCAAAAACCACAACTAAATTCATGTAAACAAATACATTTTGTTGTTGCAAAAAAAACAGTAATAAAAATAAAAACACATTTTTGTTTACAAAACAACAATTTTATTTANNAGGTGGCCTATAAATTTGGATTTTTTAATTTGTTATGAATTTAACGCATTATTTATATTAACAGCTACAAATCTAATGTTTTTATTGTTGGATAGATAGTCTGCCTAGTAATCATCCAATTTCGGACATTGTAACAATAATACACTGATAAAATACACAAAACTTGGAAGTAAGGCAGTACAAATTGGGCTGAAGAGATTACGTCTTGACATTCATCACAATCATTAATGACTTCAAAGTTTAAAATTCTGCGGATGTGCGTACGATCGCATTTTCCGTTTTGGAGAAAATTTGGAACATTCATCTTCATTCATATATAACTTTTGAAGTAGGAATGTAATCTTCAAGCACCACCGCAGAATTTTAGATATTATAGTCATCAACAACTATGTTGACTTTCAAGGCATAACATTCAGTCCAATTTTTGTGGTATAAAAATCAATAAAGCCTATTTCGGCAAATTTTACTCATTCATTTAAAAAATAACGTGAAATTAAATATACATTAGTAATTAAGACTTTGGGCACTAAATTTAACTTAAAACCTCATATGTTTCCTTGGTCCTGTTAGATTCTGAGTCAACCTAGCTATGTCCGATTGTTGTAAGCGCATTAGGGCTG
>MINK01175528.1:0-14016 GCA_001735545.1 Phormia regina | reverse complement strand
AAGACTATTTAAATAGAATTTTAAAAAAACTGATTAGTAAGTATGTAGAAAGAAAGATTTTTAAAATGTAAAAAAAAAATTATTATATTTTTTATTATTTTTATGTTATTTCTATAAATTTTTATTTTTAAATAAATTAAATACTTAACAATTTATTGTTTAATGTTTAAGTGTTAAGATTAAAGAAAATTTTTAAAATTTTAGACAAAATGTCTTCATTATTAAAATAATTTTCTTAAACGTATGATTAATATTAATTCAAAGGTTGTTGAAGAAAATTGCTTATAACTTTTTTTGTTCTCATTTTATTTTAAATATTTCAAATTATTATTAAAGCTAAGATTTTAAGTAATTTAAATATTTCAAAGATTTTTTTCTAGGAATTTTATTTATATTTATAATTAATTTTTCATAATAAATTTTTGCAATTTTTATAATTTTTGTTTATATATAAACTAATGATACTCTTTTTTCTCTTCTCTTTTTAGCTCTTCAAAATTCTCTTTATTATTAGACAACAACAACAACAAAATAAACTCTCCACTATGAGTGTTTTATTTAAAAACACTCAATTAAGAGTTATTTTAAAATTAAGCTCTCAATTATAAACAGCATAGAGTTGAATTTCATACAAAAAACAAAAATAATAAAACAAAGAACAAAAAAAATGACATGACATTTAACAACGAAAAAAAGCTTTTGGTGTTACTAATATAAAAAACTACAACAACAACATTAAGAATAAAATATTATATATATAGAAAATATATATAAACTCACCCTCTAAAAAATCAAACAAGAAAAGCAAGCAAGAAAGAAAGAAAAAAATTAAAGCGTGCGCCTAGACGTTATGCTAGCCAAAGAAAAAAATAAAAATAGCTTAACGAAAACTAGAAAAATAAACGAGTTATCATAACGGTAAAGGTACGCGAATTAAACACATGTAGACAAGCGCTTAAAGGAAAATGTTTTTAGACATAAAAAAGAAATTTTGTGGAGCAAAATAGCTAAAGAAAAAAAAAAATTGAGCCTAAAAATAGGCTACAAAGAAGGAGGAGATTTTTTTCCTTTTTTTAAAATGTTTAAAGGGGTTTAAAGATAAATAAAAAAGAAAAATATTGAAAATTGAAAAATTAATAAATAAATTAAAAGATTTTTTGTGAATGAAAAAAGGAAAATTTAAAAGTGAAAAAAGTTATAAAATCTTAAAACATATAATTTATTAAAAAAGGGTGTAAAAAGTGTTAATTTTAAAAATGTTTGGTGGAATTTATTTCAAATACTTTTAAGCTTAAAAATTATTATTTTTTTTTTTTAATTTTTTTGTTAAAAAATGTGATAAATTTAATATAATAATAAACAAAACAATATTTTTAAGCTGATAAAAAATTAAAAATATAATAAATAAAATAAATATGAAATAAAGAAGAAAAATTTATTAAAAAATTAAAGAAAATTTTAAAATTTTAAGAGAAATTTTAAATTAAGAAAAATTAACTAAGTCTTCTTAAATAAATAATTAAATAAAAAAATATATAAATAAAAACAACTACAACAATTATTAATAAAAATAAAAAAGCACCCTTTATAACTATTTAGCAAGAAAAATTTATCAGAAAAATTAAAAAATAATAAAAAAAATAAAAAATAAAAGAAATAAAATATAAAAATAAATTAAAAAAAGAAACCAAAATGTAACTTAAATTAAAAGAAAAAAATGTTTAAATAAATAAACTCCTATTAAACGGCAACAACGATATATTTATCAGTTTTAATTTATTGAAATAAAAAAAAATTAATTAATAAAATACCCTTTAATTACAAAAAATAAAAAAATCGCACAAAAATTGAGAAGCCTTTAAAGGCAAAATAAAAGAAATAATTTAAAACGATCAATTAAAGGGTCCAATGTTGCAGCAACACGCAACATGTTTACAGCAACATTTAAAAGACACAACAAACAACATAGAAACAACAACAACCACAACCTTAAACAACTCAAACTCAGCCAATCATTTAAAATGTTTAAACAAAAACCAACATGAAAATTCTATCCCCCACATATTCTCTCAACAAGGGATAACATTTAAGCCTCTCTTAACAGAGGCTAATACTCTACAACCACAACCACAACAACAACAAAACAACAACAGCAACAATGTTGCCTTGCATAGCTGTAAAAATAATAACAATAACAACATTATTAAAAATATTAGCCACAATAATAAAACCAATAAAAATGTTGCCACAACATTAGCAGCACTATGGGCTTTAAAAGTAAAAAGCCACCAACAACAACAACAACAACAACAGCAAAATGCACAAGAAATTAAACCAGGCTTAGCTAAGGGCATTACAACAAAGCCTAGTTTAATTCCTAATAAATTACAACAATTAAAGGCACAAAATTTTAAGCAAAAAACTTCTCGTTTAATTGAAACATCTGAACAAATAAACATAATGCCGCCACAACAGCAACAACAAAAGCAGCATTATTTTTACTTAAATCAAGAACAACAACAACAAGAATCTTTAGATTTTAATAGCAGACGTAGAAGAGGACGTCTAAGGTTTAATAATGGCAACAACAACAACAACAGTAATAATAATTCCTTAAACACAAACTATTCCAGGCAAGAGAAGTATGAGGCTTTTAATAATGTGCCAGCAACAAAGTATCTAAACAATGTTGCTAAATTAACAATAACAACAACAGCTAAAGCAGCCGTAACCATATTTATAACACAAATGTTATATTTAAAACAACAAATAATACAATTTGTAAATAAAAATCGTAAAACAAAACCACAAAAAACACAACAACAACAACCACAACCACAAAAACAAAAACCAACAAAAAATTTAGTATTATCTTTAATAAATATAAATCAACAACCAAACTATAAACGTAAAAATCCTCAATCATTTCAAATAAAAAATTCATTAAAAATTTCATCTTCTTCGACTTTTCTCCTTTATGCCTTTCTCTTCTTAACAACGCTCCTAATACTTCCATTACATCAACAAACCTATGCTGTTGCCGAAGCTGCTAAACCAAAATCGGCTACACAACAGCAACAACATCATGCCAACAATAATAATAATAATAATCATCTGCAACAGCAGCAACAACAACAACAGCCGCAACAAGATAAACCAAATATTGCTTATGCGGCCGGTGCAGATAATGTCCATATTGATAAAGAGGGTACCGTGTTGACACCGCCCTCATATCAAGTAGTATCATCGCAAACATCGAATGAAGAAATGGGAGATGAAACAGAATATATACTCGATTCGGATGAGAGAAATTTTGATTTGGAAAATGAGAGCATAAATGAGGTGAATGAGGAGGAACGTGATTCTTATGAAAAATTTGATAATGGTGAGTAAATGTATTTGTTTTCTTTTTTTAATTAACTTGGGAATAAATTAAATATTATGTTAAAGAATATTTCGAGGAGATCTTTGTTCTATTTAAAGGAAAATTAAGTCTAAGAAGAGCTGGGAACTTAAGGGATATAAAGAAAATAAATAATAATTATGGTTATGGTTGAGTTAACAATTTAGCTAGTTTTATAATTGACATGATTTAAAACATTGTTTACTTTACTTAAGCTATTTTTTACACTATGTAAACTAATTTTTTAATGTTGACATACAGCAAACTATTGTTTACTTCATGAAGAATTCCTTGACATCAAGTTGTTTACATTATGTAGACAAACATATACTATTTTTTACATGATACAATTAATTGTTTACATTGCTTTAACTATTGTTTACACTTTAAAGTATTTTTTATACTATATAACCTGATGTTTACTGTGCAAATTATTGTTAACAACATGAAAACTATAATATTTTCAATGTAAACTATTATGTATACCATGTAAACTTTTATTTTTCCCATGTAAACTATTATTTTTCTCACATAAACTATTATCTACATTATGTAAATTAATTATTTACATTATGTTTATATAGGCGAACTACTTTTTACACTATGCAAATAATTATTTACATAATTTTTTATTTTCTTATACTACTTAAACAATTTTTACACCATGTATACTTTTGTTTACTTGAAAAATATTGTAAACATAAAGTAAACCATTTTTATTATGTAAAAAATAATTTTTACACCATGTAAATTTGCTATTGACATTTTGTAAATTAAGGTACACTATTTTTTACATGATGTAAATAATTATTTACTGACGATTATTTTGTAAACTATTATTTACATTATTTCAGTTACTTTTTACACTTTGCAAACTATTATTTACCTCATAAAAATTGTTGAAAGTATAAAAGTTAAAGTTTACTCCATGTAAACTTTATTTACGCTATGTAAATTCTAATTTGGACTGAAAGAATAATTTTTAACACCATTTACCTTATAAAAGTTATTATTTACATTATGTATATTTAGTTATATTATTTCTTACATGATGTAAACAATTATTTGTATTATATTAATTATTGTTTTGAATGTTATGTAAAGTATTATTTAATTGATAAAAATTATTGGCATCAAGAAAACTAATATTTAGCTCATGTAAGCTATTTACATAACGGAAATACTCATATTTTTTACACGATGTAAACAATTAGTTATATGATTTAAATTATTGTTTGCAATAGTTTCTTCAGGTTAATTGATTTTTACGTCGTGGCAAAAAATATTTATTTTACAAAACTTTATTTTACACCATGTAAGTTATTGCATAAATCATGGAAAATGTTGTATTTTTTATGTTTACACAATGTAAATTAAATTGCTGTAGAATAAAATTAAGTGTTATAGACGGTAGACTATAGTCTTAGTCATGTAAACTATTGTCTTAGTCATGTAAACTATTATTTTTATCATGTAAAATATTGCTTTTATCATGTAAAATATTACCTTTATCATGTAAACTATTAAATATCGTGTAAACTATTGTTTACTTCACATAAATTATGTTTAGAGAATGTTAGTTATTATTTATACTATTTTTGAAGGGTAGTTTACACCATGTAAACTTTTATTTTTTTAAATAAAATATTGTTTAACTTATCTAGTATTATTTACATAACATTGACTATGGTTTGCACAATATAAAGTATTATTTACCTCTACCAATTTATTTGAATATTACGTCAAAATTGTCAAAATGTAGACGTAAAAAAAATTTCTGTATTTTGTAAAATATAACTTACGCCATGTTAAGTATGATTTTCTTTAGGTAAACTAATGTTTACATTCGTAAATTATTATTTACAATTAGAAAACTGTTATTAGTTTCAAGAAATTTATTTTGGCATCGTGTATTATTGTTTACACCATGTAAATTTTTCTTAAACAGTCAAATAATTATTTAAATCAAGTCAGAATATAAAATATTTGTTTAAAGAATGTAAACTATTGTAAAACCCATGTTTACACCATGTAAACTATTTTTAAATTCCAGAAAATTACATGTATATCATATAAAATACTGCATACATCATGTAAACTATTTGTAGAACAAAATAAAATTTTTATTACGGTATTTTAAATATTACTATACAATGCAATATTGTTTGCATAATGTAAACTATTATTTTCACAATTAAAACTTTTGCTTACATCATTAAAACTATTGTTTACATCATGTAAACTTTTTTAACAAGACTTAAACTATTGTTTATTTCATATAAATTATTTTACACATTATTTAAATTCTTGTTTATATGATGTAAACTATTGCTTATATGATGTAAACTATTGTCTATATGATGTGAACTATTGCTTATGTGATGTTAACTATTGTTTGTATAATGTAAACTATTGTACACATCATGTAAACTATTGTATACATCATTTAAACTATTGCATACATTTTCTTAACTTTTGCTGAAGTCATACAAACTAGCTTTTACACTATGTAAATTATATTTTATGAAAGCTATTGTAAATTTAAATTGTTAATTTTTATCATTAAAACTTACTTGCATCGTGAAAACTATTGTATAGATATTTTGAACCATTGTTTACATCAAGTAAATTGTTACTTGCATTATGTAAACCATTTTTAGCTTTGTATAAACTACTGTACACATCATGTAAACTATTGTTTATGTAAACTTTTGTTTATATGTTGTAAACTATAATTTATTTAAAGTATATTATCTTTATACTGTTAACATCATGTAAACTATGTTGGACATCATATTAATTATAGTATACATATTAAAACAAATTTTTACATAATGTAAAAATGTTGTTTATTATTTACATTGTTTCTAATTTACATTAAAAATAAAAGTTTAAATAATGAACATTCTATTTTTCCCTTCATGTAAATTATTGCTTACACTTTGTAACCTATTTTTTACATAATGTAATCATATCCTACCTTAAGTAAATAATTTAAATTTCTTTAAATAACACAATCTTCTTTTGTAATCTCCATTATACCAACGATAAGAAATCAATAAATATTTCTTATGCCAAAAAAATAAAAACGGAACAAATAATCTTTCCCTTAAGTAAACTCGCTATGTCAACAATGTAAACAATTAAATTTAATTATAATTTCATATTTAATCGAAAAATCTTTTGTGAAATTATTTATTGTAAACGAAAAAAACGTAAAAAGTCTCTATAAAGTAAATGAGGTCATATACTCAAACATTTACATACAAACCTAATGTAAAGGTATGTAATGATGTATTTGCCAAATAATAAAAAAAATCGTTCTATCAGAGATGGTTTTTATATTTGAAATGCAAACACGTAATCACTTTGCTTACAAAAAAAAAAAAAAAAATTGAATTTAAATACATCAAGTCACCAAACATTTCTCCATACTACGTCATAAGCTTATATGTTTGTCTCTGTGTGTATGTGTGTTCTTTCAAAATTTTCGTTTGCTGTGTAAATAGAAACGTAATCATTTCATGTATAATTTGTATACTCTATTATAATAAATAAAATCCCCATAGAAATACCTGGTGACTGCCTAAACTAAATTTAGTTTCTATTTAATTTTCGTTTTTTTTAAGTTCTAGTTCAGTTATGAGTCTAAATGTCTGTCTGTTCTTTATATTTTCAAATGTTAAAGACATATAAAAGCAACAACAACTATAAGAAATATTCTTTGGCATTTTATCATTTGTTGACAAGGACTAAAGAACTTGATAATGATGACGTTATTATTATGGCTGTTTTGTTGTCTTTGTAATAATATTTTGTACTTTAGCCAAAAACGAGACTTTGTTTTTTTTTATTTGTATTTTTGCTAGTTAAATGCTAGGATTAGAGCTGTAGAAATAGGTGAGGGAAAAAAATTGTACGTTTTAGAAAAAGATTAAAGTTCTTAAGGTTGAAAATTTTTAATGCAAAAATTACGTTTCTCTGCACCAAAAAATTTAACAAAATTGTTCATGGTTTAAATGAATTTTCATGAGGTAAACATTAGTTTGCAAATCGAAGGAATCATTTTCATGTTGTAAATAATTATGTAAATGATATAAACGATAGATTTAAAAACAATAGTTTACATGATAAAAATAATAGTTTACAAGACATAAAGAAATTTAAAATAAATGTTTATATAATTTAAACAATAATTTACAGACTGTAAATAAATTAACTTAATGTAAAGAACAGTTTACATATAGAAAACAATTGTGTAAATAATTATTTCTATGAAGTTATTAAATAAAAGTTTAGATGATGAAAAGAATAGTTTAAATAATGTAAATAAATGTTTACATTATATAAACAATAGTTTACACGAAGTAAACAGTAGCTTACATGATATGACCAATAGTTTACATGATATGAACAATAGTTTACATGATATAAACAATAGTTTACATGATGTAAATAATATTTTAAATGATGTAAATAATATTTTACATGATATTACTAGTATTTTATAACAAGCAACAGAGTTTTTCTGGGTATAAACAAGTTTACATGATGTTAAATCTACCTTGCAGAATGTAAATAATTTTTTACCTGAGGTAAATAATGACTTAACCAAAATGTATTTCTTTATGTAAATGATAAGAATAGTAAATTATAGTTTACATAAATAAAGATGTAAATAAATGTTAATATTAACCATAGTTTACATATTTATATTATGTAAAATTTATATAATGAAAACAATAGTTTAAATGATTTAAAAATAGTTTACATAATATAAATAATTGTGTAAATAATTGTTTTTTTGATTTAAGCTCTGAAATACAGTTTTATGTAGTAAAAAATAATTTAAATGATGTAAGAAAATGTTTACATAATGTAAATAAATGTTTACATTATATAAAAATGATTTAAACGAAGTAAACAATACTTTACACGAAGTTAACTATAGTTTCCATGAAGTAAACAATAGTTTACATTATGCAAATAATAGTTTACATGATGAAAACAATAGTTTACACGATGTATTAATGGTATTTTATAATAAGCAACAAAAATTTTTTTGATATAAAAATGTTTACATGACAATGACTATAATTTAAGTAATGTAAATTTTTTTTCACGAAGTAAACAATATCTTACTTAATTTAAATAAAAAATCTTTTTTTTTAATGTAAGTTATAATTTCCTTATTGTAACCAGAATGTCTGTCCGTAAGTCTTGTTTTTAAAAATTGATTACAAATTTGAATAAAAAAAATATCAACATAATTTTGCAACTACGGACAGAAGGACGGACATTGTTATATCATTGCAAAGGTTGTTTACGCCATAAAAATATATCGGTGATTTTCTATTATATTCTACCAATCTTAGTACTTATGTATCGTAATGATACGATCACAAAAATTATAGTTTTTTGTCATTACAAAAATAGTTTATGTAAATTATTTTAACAAAATATTTTCATCTTATAGTATTTGAAAAAATATTATTAAAAAATATTTTATTTGTAAAATATGTATTTTAAATTTTTTGTAGGACTAAAAAATAAGTTTTCAAACAACAAATTATTTCCTTTGGGTCATTATAAAATAAAATGATAATGTGATTGTGTCTGTCCGGTTGTCTGCCTATTAAAATTTTGTGTATAGCCTGGGGCTAAGAAAATATATACATAATTTTGTCTTTGAATTGAGTGTACAGACAGAAGGACGGACGTTATAATATAATCACTAAGGTTGTTAATGTCACAGAAGTAATATCAGTATTTTACTCTTATAATCTATTTATTATAATATTTATCAATTGTGATTATTCGATGATTTATTGTCTAAAAGTTAAACTAAAATATTCTGCTATGCAAAATTTTTCTAACAAAATATTTTCATGTTTTATTTGAAAAGAAAAATTTTTAAAAATATTTTATTTAATTTTTTAACATTTTAAATATTTTATAGTACTAAGAAAATAATTCACAAACATTTTGTTATTTCTTATGGTTCATTTTAAAAGAAAATAATAATCTTATAGTGTCCGTCCGTATGTCTTACTATTAAAAATTTAGTAAAACCTGAAAATAATTTGCACGTATGGACACACAGACGGATGTAATTATACCATCAGAAAAAAAAATTATGTCACAGAAAAAATAAGCTTGATGTGTTATAAGCTACTTATCATAATATACATCTATTTCTATATCTATATCTATTTTGATAATGACAAACAAAACAAAAAAATTTATTATTAATAAAATATTTTTTGTAAAAATTTTTATTCCGAAATATTTTCATATTGTATTAGAATAAATTCATTATAAAATATTTTATTTATAAAAAATATGATTTAAAATTTATAAAAAACTTAGAAATAAATTTTCAAACCACAATTATTTACTTTGGGTCATTGTTAAAGGAAATAATAATTTTATTGTGTCTGTCCAGCTGTCCTGTTATTAAGAAAATATTGAAAAAAATCCTTAAACTGAATGTACGGACAGACGGACGGATGTAATTATATCATCAAAAAAGCTTTTTATTGTACAAGACAATTATATATAATTCACTGTTATAGACCATTTATTTGAACATTGTGATCATTTGATTATTTTATGTCTCTTTAATTACAATATTCTGGTTTGCAAAATATTTTAAATTTTTATAAAAAAAGAAATATTATAATATATATTTTATTAATATCCAATTTTTTAATTATTTAAAAATTATTTCATTATAATACAAACTTCGTGAGTTGAGATATAAAATTTCAAACCGCAAATTATTTACTTTAGGTCAGTATAAAATCAAATGATTATTTTATTGTGTCCGTCCGGATGTCTGGACAATTTTTAAAAATTCACAATTTTCTTTGAATTAGAAGTACAAACAGACGGACGGACATAAGGTCCGTTCGTCTAAAGTTTAAAAAAAATTTACATAAAGGAATCTTTATTTAAATTTGTTCTTCTTTAAGTACTTTTTTTGGTTCTTTTTGCTTTGAACATCTCTATCAAGTTATTATATTATTATGCTCTATTTATGACTACAACTTAATGTCATTGTAAATTCTTAATAAGAACCCGGAAAGTGAAGGGTAAACAAAGTATTTAAAAGAGTGCATTTAATAAAGACTTAATATCTGGGTAACTAGAAAATGTTTTTGGTGTTTTGGGTGGACAGGAAAACTGCTGCAAACTGCAGAATGCATTGATATTTTTGAGAGCAGCTATTATTTTATTCTTTCTGTTCTGTTTTTGAACTAGAAAAAAAAGAACTTTGCTTTGTTAGCTGATTTCGTGTTTGTATAAGTATCAAAGTTGTTTGTTTGTGTGAGTATATAGTGTTTTTTAAAACACATCTTAAACAGTTTTTTTTTTTGGCATAGATTTTGAAACACGTTTGTTATATGTTACACCGTCCTTTTTGTAAGCAGCTTTGAACATGGCAAAACATTTTTTGGCATTAATAGTGGTAAAAGTTTCTTTTGGTTTAAAAAAGAAAATCCTTTTTTAGGTTATTTAAGCTTTACATGATATTTTTGAAGGCAAAAAATAAAATGCACAAAAATGATGTCATTGTTATGAAAGAATCTTTTAAAAAATTTATGTTTTAAATATGAAAACTTAAAGAATTAATTTAAAACCCCTAAAAGTAGGCCTTTTAAAATTTTATAACAAATTTTCTTTTATATGATTTGTATTTATTTTTACAATATTTTTCTTTTCTTTGTTAAAATAAATATTTTCTTTAAATAACTGCTCTCCCTCCATTCATAAGCCTATTGTTCTTCTTTATGCCACCACTTCAAACCCCAAAAAATAAACTTTAACAAATTGTAATTTATGAAAAGAAAAAGAAAAAAACAGTTAGCATACTTTTTGGCGTTCTATATATTTATGTATGACTATGATCAATAAATAACTTTTATGTTAAACAAACATTAAAAGAAAAAAAAATAATAAAATAAACTTCCTTTTATGCTTTGGTTGTTGTTCTATTATATTGAATCCTACACAAATCAAAATCAGCCAGCTACCAACCTAAAAAAAGGTCAAGTAAAAAACTTTTTTTTTTTTGTTTTCTTTCTAGACCAAACAATTTTTGAAATACTGCCAAATCTAGTGATTTATTTGTTATAAAAAACAATTGCTAAAAAAGCTGAAAAGATCGAAAAAATATTTCCACAATTTTGAATTGAAAAAATTAATAGAAAACTAAAAAATGTATATGAATTTTAAAGAAAATAATTAAAATATTTGTATAGATTTTATATTAAACACAAAATCCAAATTATTTATTAAAAAAAAAATAAATAAATAAGTAAACAACAAAAATAGAAAAAATAAAGCTTTTAACTATAAATGGAAAGAAAACAAAACAGTAAAAATTTAATAATAAATTGGAACTAAATATGAGCTCATCCTTAGTGATAAGAAGAAGTTTTCTATTAAAACCTTAAAACTTTTCAAGTTTTCCAGAGAAAACATTTAAGATATTTATCAATAATTGGATTTCCTGTAGAATATTTAAAAGCTTTTGTATATTTTTTGTTTTATAAATATTTTGAATATATTAAAAGACTTCAAGGGTTTCTATGAGCTTTCGAATTTTTATTAAATTTATAATATTGTAGAATTTTTTTAATTATACAATTTTATATTTTTTACAGAAAATTTAATTACTTTTTATAGAGCTTTGATAATGCTTGATTTGCTAAATAAATTTTGAGATATTTAAAAATGTTAGATTTTTTTAATTGAAATCCTTTTAATAATTTTTCAATTTTTAAAAAGAAAATTTAAAAGCTTTTTATAAAGTTTCCATTTTTTACAGAAAATGTATAAGTTTTTTTATAAAACTTTTAATATTTAAAAAGATTTGAAAGGGTTTTTTATAACGTTATATTTTAATTATAAAATATGAAAGCTTTTAATAAGTAATTTAATTTTCTATAAAAAACTTTACAGTTTTCAATAAATTTTTAGATTTTTGTTTTAATTTTATATAGAAAAATTAAAAGCTTTTTATAATTCTTTAAATTTGCTCTAAAAAAAAGAAAAATTATAGAAATTATAAAACCTTATAATAAAGTTTTAGATTTTCTTAAGAACTTTTTGTAAAGTTTATTATATTTTATTTGAAAATATTTGGTTGATTAAAAGCTTTTAGATTTTTGAAAAAACTTGTTATAATTATTACGTTACCTGAAAAGCTTAAAAATATTCATAAAGCTTTAAGTTTTTTTTTAGAAATTTTTCAAAGCTTTTTTAAACATTTTCAAATTATTAGTAAAAAATGTATTTTTTATAAAGTTTCTTGTTTTTTACAAAAAACTATTTATTTTTTATTTCAAAGCTTTTTTTTTAACAATTTTTTGAATAAAAGGTTTGAGTAAAAATTTAAATCTTTTTCTAAAGTTTCATTTTTTTACAGAAAACTAAAAGATTTTTTACGGAGCTATTGATTTTGTATATGGAATTTTCATGAAAAAACATATAAATATTACGATTTTCAATATAAAACTTGAAAGCTTTTTATAAAATTGTAAAATTTGTATATAAAACTTGAAAGCTTTTTATAAAATTGTACAATTTTTATATAAAACATGAAAGCTTTTTAATAAATTGTGAAATTTTTCTATAAAACTTGAAAGCTTTTTATAAAGTTCTCGAATTTCTTGAAAGCTTTTTGTAAATTGCCTGTTTTTGTTGGAAACTGGAAAGTTTTTTACAAAGCTGTAGAATTTATACGGAAAACTTGGAAGTTTTTTTATAAAGTTGCCAAATTTTTATATAAAACGTAAAAGCTTTCCATAAAATAGTTAAATTTATATATAAACTTAAGAACTTTTCATAAAATAATTTAAGTTTTTTTTTTTTTTTAACTGGAAAACTTTTTACAAATTTGTGGAATTTATACGGAAAACCTTGAAAGCTTTTTATAAAGATGTAAAATTTCTATTCATAATTGTAATAACTTGGTTTTAGGTTTTTTATAATAATGCTTTGGATTTTCTATTTAAAATTTTTATAGAAATCTTAAAAATTTATAGAAATTTTAAAAGTAATTTTAAACACTTAAATATTTGACAAAAAAAAAAATGTGTTAGCATTTTCCAAAGAAAATTTTAAAGCTTTTTGTAAAATTTTTTTATTTTGTGCAGAAAATTTGTAAGCATATTAAAACCGCAATTTGTTTTGTTTGTTTTTGGAAAATTAAAAATTTATATTTTTTCGATTCAAAAAAAAAAAAAAAAAAAAAAATAAAAAATAAGATTTTTACTAAGCTTTTGACTTTTTTCAAAATATATGAAAGTTTTTTACAAAACTTTGAATTTTCATATAAAGCCTTTTATAGAATTTAGATTTTCTATAGAAAACTTTAACGTTTTTTAAAATTTCTTTAAATTATGTAAACTTTTTGAAAGTCGCATACAAATTGAAATCAATTTTCATTGAATTTTGTAGATGTTGAGATATGTTTCTCCAAATTCCATTTCATTCCTCTTGAGATAAATTTTTAAATGATTTACTATTTATTCTTAATAATATTAATCGTAGAAAAAAGGTTTAAATACTTTAGTTTCTTTAAGATTTTGTTTTATTATTTGTCT
>MINK01175527.1:0-13123 GCA_001735545.1 Phormia regina | reverse complement strand
GACGGTATTCCATGTCTGTCTTGTCCAATTTAAATTATCTCTGGCAAATTGAATTCGAGTTGAGCTATTCTTTTTAGACATAAGAGGTTTTTTTCACAGGACGATAATGACAGAGACCAGCCTCATTTGCCCTGCGGCTAACTGTTCGAGTACTAATTTCCAATTTTATATTATTGACTACCTCCCGAGGAGTAATTTTTGGGCATTTCTTAAACTCTCTTGCTATCAAATTATCCTGTCTTTGTGTAGTTTTACGAGGTCTTCCTCCAAGATGTTGAGTTTTCACAGTATGTGTCTCACGAAAATTTTTATTTTCGAAAGTGTTGACTTATTAATTGAATATTTATCACAGGTAGTTTTTTGTTTTAAACCACCAGTAAAATCATTTATAATTTTAATTTTTAAATCTTCAAAAATTTTGACTTACATCGATTTTCTTAATATTCTTTTTGATTTGGCCCTCTTTATTACAGAAGTTTAAAAGTCCATGTATTACCAAAAAAATATTGTTTTTGAAATGCTTTAGTATTTTGCCATATTTGTTTAATATTTCGAAAAAGTTTCCATTGTATTGTCAACCACTGTATATGAGCACAATAATGCAGAAAAAGTCATTAGATAGAAAACAAATTTAAAATTATATAATGCAGAGAAAAAACACCAAATAAATTGTGGTTTAATAAGTATGAAAGACAAGAAAAATAATAAATTTGTTTGTAAAAGAAGTGTCGCACACACACATATACATACATAATAATTAGTGGTGCGGCAAATTTCTTTTTATATTTTCTCCAAAATAAACTTGTTTAATTAAATACTAATACTACAATTTGATCATAATGGTTCATTTTTATAATTGTAGTAATTATATATTTTTTTTATAAAATAAATACTTACGTAGATTGAAGCCAACTCCATAAATTCCACGAAATTAAAAAGATATAGAAAGATAGATCGATACATTTACTAATACGGAATAACTACGTTACTAGCATTTATATGAGAGTTATTATAAATTATGGACCAACCTCTTAAAATTTGACATTCTACTTATATAAAACTAATCATGAATCTTTACTTTGGGAGGATATTTGTATGGGGCCAGATGGATTAATGGACTGATCCTGAACAATCTTAATAAACGTCAGATTATATAATTGAAGTACTAGAATTTCTTTAAATTTAAAAAAATCAAGAATTTCTCAATTAACCCTCATAAAACTCTTGAAAAATGAGGGGTAATTTCTCCTTTTTATATAATTAATACAAGATCGAAGATCTCAAAAGTTTGCAAGAATAAAAATCCAATTTTAAATAACAATGCTAACAAAAAACCATTGTGTACACCATTGTGTACATTATAATTAGGGCAGGGGTCTTTTATTAGACTTCGAGCCAAATGTGGACTGATATTAAGTGTAAAATAAAACATAAGAATACAGAATATTGCGTCGATGTTATTTATATGAATTTATTCACTTTTGGGTGGTGATTCCCGAAAGATGGCCTTATATGGTAGCTATGGTAAATTACGGATCAATCTTTGTAAAATTTTATAGTATCATTTATGTTTACATAAAACTAATTTTTGTTGCATATTAACTTGATACTAACATTTTAATGGGATTTATGCCCGATAAAGTGATTTTCTGAAAAGTGGTTTTATACGGGAGCTATGGTCAATTATGAACCGATCTTTCTAAAAATCGGCCCACAGATTTAAGCTTATATAAAACTTATATTTAAGCTTATATAAAACTTATATTAAAATATTGCCGTATTTAAGCTAGGGTGGGCATTTGTAGGGGGGCTAGGTGAAATAATGGACCGATCATAACCAATTTCAGTAGGCTTAGTCCCTGAACTATTATGTCCAAAATTGCTACCTGTAGCATAGTATAATTAGAAAGTATACTCGTAAAAACAGCTGTTTTACCATTTTTTCATTGATACACCTCGCCTTACTGCCAAATTGTTTTTGTATTCCCATGTAAAATATTTTCGTGAGTATTTTAGTCTTCCTCTCCTTTTTTCTCTCATTTTCTGTTCATAGCATTTTGACATTGTGAGCGGTAACAAAATACAAAGAATTGTTGTTTTTGTAGATGTGCGAGTACTTTGTAATTATACTATGACCTGTAGTTTGATTACAAGGTTTACATAGACGGTCAGACGGACGGTCATCGTTAAATAGATTCAGAATAAATTAGGGTGGTCTAAGTGGTCTAAGACCAATATATTTGGGTGTTACAAACATCAGCACAAACGCACCTATGGTGGTGTAGGGTATAAATATGTTTAATTCAATCATTTTGTTATACATACTTAATTAATTAAGTAAATATAACTGAAAGCAGAAATTCATAGTTGATTAATTTAAAATGTTTAAAATATTTAAAGAGCATTTAAAAATGTTTTATAAATCTAACACTTTGCAATGTTTTTAACAGTACACATTTAGAGTTCATTTGGAAAATGGAGTTAAATTTCCACAAGAATATTTTTATTCATTTTTATCATAGATTATCTGTTCTGCAAATATTCTAATTTAAAAATTGATTAACATGAATTAAGACTTAGGTTGGGACCTTAAAAAATCTAGGCTTGACATAAGTCTCTTATTTTGTTTAGACAGAATTAAGGTATTTTTGAAACCTTATGTTTTCAGCTGGGAAACAAAAGATATGTGTTGACTAATTAAGTACTCAGGTCAGTTAAAAAAATTAAGTCCGACGAGACAAAATCTTTAGCTCTCTGTCGGCTAAGTAAGATAAACTAAATGAGAATTATCATTAATCACGTATTGTAACTACTGCAATAGCTACAATATGTTAATATGTTGGTGGTGTATTATTTATACTACACGCTACAAATGTAAACATATTTATTTATTTTTTTCTGCATAATATGTATTTGACATCGTTTTTCTTTTGACAAAAATTTAAAAATACTTTTAATTGAAAACCATTTATTTGGTATTTTAAAAATGTGTGAGCTGAACGCTCATGTAAATGAAATAATTGAACCGAAATATTTTGGGAATTAGTTTAAAACATGTCAAACTTTCTTTGTCTCTATACAAATTAAGGCACTTTAATGTATATCGTCATATCGTCACCGAAAATGCAAAACAAAGTAACATCACTTTTCATAACTTTATAGGAGACACAAATAACGTTATAAAATAAAAAAAACACAAAATGTTCCACATACAAGATATAATAACCCAATACATACTTAAATATCGCCTTATATATTGATGTTTGAAATTTTCTATTTTTTAGTTATGTTGGTTAACGTTCTCAAGTTTCAATTTTGAGAAACCAAATATCGTAAATCAATACAAATTTCGGTAAAAATTGTAATTGTAAAAAGCTTTTTGATAACTCTTACACCAATATTTTTATAGCTATTATATTTTTTTATAATAGCTATAAATTAAAAATTAAAAAAAAAAAAGACAGAAACTTTTTTAATTTTTTAAAAAGATCTGATGTTACGTTATTTTGACTTAAGAAAATAAATACATTTGTTAAAATAAGCGTCATTTTTTTTAGCTATAAATCTAAAAATTTTTGACCACTCACTATATATCATCAAAAACACCAAATTTAAAAATTTTGTTGATGTTACGTTGTTTTGCATTTTCGGGGACGATATGTATGTTTTATGTTTAATTTAGTGCATAATTTTTGGAGCAAAAATTAAAAGTATATAAAACAAAATGGAAAGAATAACGTTAAGAAGAAGAAAATGATATAATGAACAATTTTCAGTGCTGCAGAATGTTATTTATACATCTCTTTCTCTTCCTATAACGGCGAAGCAAGACAACTTATGTACATATTATAAAGTTTATTTGGCAGTTATTTGTCTAAATTAATGGAATTTATAACTAAAAGTTTATACACAAAGATTTTAATCAAGTTTATATACAAAATTATTGCAAATAATTAAGTCATCGTTTATACCTAAATTTCATAAAGAAATGCATTTTTCTTCTTATTGAGGAAGATGATAAAAATACAAGTATTATCATCGCAAATGCTATTAGCGTAAAGGGAGTTGGCAACGTCGTTTCAAAATTAGTTTTACTAATTACGATTAATTTTACAATCAAAGCGAAAAATGCTCGATTTTCTAATTAGCTGCCATTGAATTTTTGAAAAATTGAAACGAAAAAAAAAAAAACAATTAAATAAACTGAAGGAAATTTATGATTCATGACCTTGATAATTCATATTGTTGGTCTTTTAACACCAAAATTTTAAATTACAAAATTATTTATACAAAACTGAAGTTAATCCTTTGAAAACGAAGTATATAACTTGAACTATGACTCACTATGAAAACGGTCGATATTTCTCTAGCTGTATAAAATTTATGGAAATAAAATAGAAGATTAATTTTAATTTGACAATCATAAAATTTCGTTATGCACCCTCCTATATTTTTTTATTTTTTATTTGTTTTTTCTTTTGCCAAGTTAGTAGTAATGAAAAGTCAGTTTCAAAAATATACATTTATATATAAGAGTTATTTTATGTTTAGTTTTCATTATTTTTCTTTTGAGAAATATTTAGCATAAATATTATATGTATTTATAAAAAGTCATAAATAGTCAAGTTTATAAAAAATGTTATTGTTTGTAAGTATGTACATACATATGTTTAAATACAAGATAATAAAGAATATTTAATAAAGTTAAAGGACAGTATTTATAAATATTAAAATATATAATTGTTTTATAGATTAATAAAATTATGTATAACATATATGAGGTATCGACTTAAATTAATATTAAAATTAAAAAGTTGAAAAACAATTAAAAGATGTTATATCAGAAGTTTTTAAAAACTAGCCAAACCAAGACAAGTTTATTAATTTATAAAAAGCTATTGTCATATTATAACTATATATAATTTTTAATATTAATAATATTTTATATGATTTATTTTTAATAGAATCTGTATAATTATATTTATAATTTATCTAAATATTTTATTTTGTAATAGAAAGTTTAATTTGTAAATTCAGCTTTCAATTTATGGAATAAATTTATATAAAAAAAAAAAAAATAAAATAAAATAAAATTATAGGCTGCTTTTAGAATGGTATACAATACATATTTGGAAAAATAGACGAATTCGCATAAAAGTCAAAACTATGAGTTAAAAAAAAAATAATAATTTTTTAATTTTACTATTTTTGAATTATTGTTTGAAAACTATTTGTAATATAATATAACCATATAATCAGTTTATTTAGATTATTTGTTGTGTCTTTCATTTTATTTATAATAAACCTATTGAAAATTCGTTAATTCGTTCATTTGTTTAATATTTTGTTAATTTTGTTCTATTTATTTATTTTTGTTTTACTTAAGGGAATTATTTTTTTTTTTCTTATTGTTTTTGAATAATTATACTCTTATGTTGTTTAAATGTTATTTAAATATTTAATAATAATTATTTATGTATGTAGTCAGTTCGTTTTATTAAGAGAAAAAATGTAATAATATTTATAAAAAAAAAATCTTATTTGTTGTTTAAATTGTTATTGTATGCTTTCTGAATTTATTTAAATACATTTAATTATATTTATATATATATAGTCTTGTTTAATTTGCTTTTATTATTAATAATATTGTTTTTTTTTTATCGTATTACTGTAAATTTGTTTTGTAAATTGTAAATGTTTAAAAAATGAAATATTTCAAATGGTTTTTGTTTTTTATTTAAAAAATAAAAAAGATTTAATACAAAAAATTATTACAAATAAACAAAAATATTATTGTTTACTCTCTTGTTGGGTTTAATTCACTTTTGTATTGGTGTGTAATTTTCTTCTGTATGTGTCTGTACCTCAGAAGGTACACCACCTAAATTGTTATTCTTTTTGTTATTCTGAAATGAATTGAGCTGCTGCGATGAGAACAAGGAGATTGTTTAAGGATACGGAAATGCATATAATACAAATGTATATGTTTTATTTGTTTAGTAATAGAAGGGAGAAGAAAAATAACAAACTTTTTAAAAGCTACTGACGATTGAGAGCATTAATATAAAAGTTTCCTTGCAATTGCATGACAATGTTTATTTTTTACTTATCCTAAAATAGCACTTCAAAACTTTAAAAAGAATTCAAGCGTTTTTCATTATCTTGATATTAACCTTTAAATGAATGGTGTACCATATATGGAACATCGCTATCTTCAAACAAAAGTATTAAAAAAGTTTTAACGAGGTATAGAGTGGTCAAATTAAATTAATTAATATTACAGACCATAAAGATACTATACATTAATATAAATATTAATATCAATTACGAGTTTAGACAACGTTTTTAAACTAAATTAACTTGATTTACTTTTTGGCAACTTTCTTCATGCATTTAAAGATTAAGGAATTAATAAAAATAATTTATTTTTCTCTTATGTTAACTTTAAATTTATTTTCCAATAAAAAGGAAGAACGCTTTTGAATCCCTCTGAAATGAATGCAGTAAAAACTTTCCATAAATAAAATTTTTGAGTTGAAAGATTATTCTCAAAACTTATTTCTTGGGAAAAGTTCTATGCATTTAACATATAAATGTACATTAAAAATAATCTATTTATAATTTGAATTTGATTTTTATTCTCCCTTCTACATATGTATCTATGTATATAGTATAAAAATGACTAATTAATGAAAATTTCTTAACGATTTGACTAGATGAAAATACTGTGTATTATTATGAGTTTTTTCTAAGTCTGATAAGTCTGTAATTAATATATGTTTTTCTTTCAGTGTGCCTGCCTATTTTAAATCATCATATTCATCACTGCCGTTTTTCGATTCGCCTGAATGAAAAGCAGCCATAGCTGATGAACGATGATGATGATCATTATTGGAACCATTATTACCCGAACCACCACCAGTACCAGTACTACCACTACCACCATTACTAGGCACATCAAATGCATCTAAAAATGGATTGGTTGCAGCATATTGAACACGATAAGTACCTAAAGTATGATAATTACCAGCACCATTACTAGCCGACGAAGAAGCGGCGGCAGAGGAGGAGGTGCCATTACTATAGGGCCTAGATGTAGTCGCATACATAGAACTAGATTGTGAATACGATGAAGAGGAGGCATTGGAGTTGGTATAGAAATCATAACTACTGGTAGAACCAGTCATTGAACTAACACCACTACTACTGGCCGTACCAGTAGCTGTCGATGTCCCTGAAGTATAGCCAGTGCCTCTTCCATCGGCCGTAGCAGCCGAGGAAGATGTATTAAATAGTTGAGCACCGGATATACTACCACTACCACCACCATTACCCGCACTATGTTTGGGTAAAGTGCCATAAATATGCATTGCACTTGTGTGTGTGCCATTATGGGTACCGTTCGTACTGAACAGACTGCTACCATATGAACGATGCTGCTGCTGATGCTCTGAGCTTGTTATTGACTTATTACTAATATGACTACTACTTGCTACACTGTTTCTAATGTCATTATTATATGTTGTTGCAGATGATGTGGTGGATGTTGCTAAGGTCGAACGGCCAGAGTCATGTTCGGAGGCCAAGCTATCGAACAGCCTGCGGCCTGTCGAAACAATCGATGAGGATCCGGAGGATGACGATGATGAAGATGATGACGTTACTGCAGTCGATGAGGATTCTCTTAAATTACCACTTACTTGTCTAGATGGCGAGGATGTTTTCTCCGATTTTTCCAAATTATATTTGCCCACTCCAGACTTGCCATTACCACCGTTGCTACCACTGGTCAGATGGTAAGTGCCCCGTGGTATAGTGTCACCTCCAGGTGGTGAAGGAGAATCAGGTGACTTTATAGGTGTAAATTGTACACGAGGCTCTCGTTTCAAATACTTGGACATCAGTTGCGTGGTTGTCATAGCTTGTGACTGAGCCAACAAAGCATTTGTTGAGGCCGATGATTTATATGAAATCAAATCATCCGAATCATCTGAGGAAGTGGTGGTGGCCGAAGTGCCTGTTGATCCAGCACTTAATACCGTGGCCTGTGATGATGATGACGATGATGTGGCACTCGATTTATTACGCATCGCTTTATAGTCCTCAGTGGACAATGTGGCTGATGTCTTATCATTCGCTGTACCTGCAGACGCATACGCTGAGCGTAATTTAAACGCGGAATCCCCATATTTATTGTTACTGCCGCTCCCCACACCATTATTGTCGTCGTCGTTTTTGGTCTGAGTTTTGTGCGGTTCATAGAAATCAACTCCCTTGCGTGTGGTTGCTGTTGCCGTTGTTGTTGCATTTAATGATGTTGATGCAGCATATTGTTGATTGTTGTTGTGTGTATTGGTGATAGATGAATGCATGGACGTTTTATCGTCACTGGAATAGTCTTTATCGGGTTTACGCTGACTGAGTGAATAAGAACTGACCGATTCTTGTATGTTGATCTGTTTAACGGATGATGGTGAGACACCTCGTTTGATGGTATCAGTACCTGTTGAAATAATCGCATTAAGTTACATTGCACATTGGGTCTGGCCGTAAAACTATTAATTATACTTGTATTGTCTAAATTACTGGATAAATTAAAGAATAGATTTTTATATTTTTATATAAGAAATTTATCATGAATAAACTATTTTTTTAAGGAATTTTTAAATAAATTTCTTGGAAAAAATAGTTTTTTATTTAAAAAAAAAAAAAGAAAAGTTTTATGAACATTTTTCTTTTTATAAAACATTAAAATCATTTCTATAGAATATATGTTTCACGAGAGAATGTCTAAAAATATTTCTATTTCTTATTTTTTTTTTAATTTTTGGTTTTTTATGAGTTTTTTTTACAATTAATTTTATTGATAATAATTCATAATTTGTTAAAAGTGAAAAGGTGATTCTGAGTCGATTGGTATACTCTAAGATGGATAGTGGATAACTGTTTTTATGTGTTACAAATATCAGTACAAACGCTTAATATCACAACCACCTGTGGGTGTGTAGGGTATAAATAGTAGTTTCGTTTAAGAATAGTTTTTTTTTTTTTTTTTAAATTTTGTAATAAAGTTATTGCATGAATTTTTTATCATTCTTGCTACCATTTTTAGATTTTTGCAACTTATTTAAATTGATCTTATAGACAACATTTGGGATCATCTTTATAAAAGTTGAGCGTAAATAATTCACTTTGTTAAAGCTGTGTAAATAATTGTAAAGTATAAAAAATGCGTGTAAATACTTTTGAATTAAAATATGCGTATGAATTTTTTCTTTCACTATCAGAAATAAATACCGCGACATTTTCAGAAAATAGCTGAATGTGCTCTAAAAAGAAATTCCCTTCCATATTTTAAAAGACAAACGTTTATTTTATGGAAAAATTTTCAGGATTATTTTTTTTTTATTATTAAAACGAGATCGGAGTTTAGTTTTCATATTCATATTTTTGCATTAATAAATCTATATTATCATGCTGGACTATTTTTAAAGTAACTCTAAAATAATGTCATTATCGAAATTGTTGTTATTAGAAAATTATCATCAATTTATAATAGAAGCATACTATAACCATGAATATTAATTTAAATAATTATTATGTACATTTTCATTTTCTAAAATTTGTTATCATATTTTCTTTGTTCAAACATGTAGTTTTAAATATAATGGACATTGTTTAAAAAAATATTAGGTTTTAATGTACCATAGATAGACTATTGAAGATAACACGTAATTAACCCATTAAGAGCTAGAGGGTAAATTTTATGCATTTGGTTCAAAAGAACAATCCCAATATTTGTGTAACTAAAGAGTTAAATGAATTCACATATCATTAGTATTTAATGATGCTCTAATGCTACAATGCAAAATTCTTAGAAAAATTTATTAAAATTTTAATTTCGCGTTAATGTAAACAGGTTTTAAATTATTTTTTGCTCATTATGTAATAGACGTAGTTTTTGTATCGTATATTGTAAAGTGTTGTTAACCAATTAATTAATATATATTTTAATGTAAATTAAAAATTGAACCGAAATATTTTGAGATTTAGTTTAAAACATGTCAAACCTAAATTTTGAAGGGTTCATTTGCACTTTTTCCCCATACAAAACAAGGCAAAAATTTGTGTGTCTATTTGCTATTTTTGACTTTTTGTCCAATAACTCGGTTGTTTATGAGGGAATTTTGTTGATTCAAAAAATTATTATTGAATCGAATTATTTTATTTGTTCATTTGCTCTTTGCAGAAACTAAATTTCTAAACATATCTCTGCCGTTTATAAACCGACTTTGCTGAATTTCAATAACAAATTTTCCGAAATTATTTCTGATAAATGGACGGAAGGACATCGGTATCATTTTTTACAAGTATCTTGAAACCGCCAATATTTTCAACCAAAACGGCCTATTATAACAGTATTAGTAAATTTGATTTTTTTCTAATATAAATAAATATTCACTTACTTTTACCTGAACCCGAACCTGATCCTGTCGATGCTGAACTACTGCCGGGGGAGGGTGTGCCTGGAAGTGGCAGTGGCGATTGGTCGTGAATTGCTGAGCCCACTGAGTCCACCAATTGATGGGGCTGTAATGAATCATAAAATTAACAATATTTAATAATTTCTTTAACATATTTACACAATTTAGCTAAAAGGGAAAAGGGTCAATGTTTTAAGCAATGGTGCAGCATTTAATTTAAAGTTGTAACGAAAATATGGTGACTAAATTTCGAATTCAATTAGTTTTTTTTTTTTTTTGTTTTAATCTCAAAATTACACAAAATTATTAACAAATTTTTCATAGTCCAATTTTATATATGTTTATCTATGAGGGCAAAAAAGGAATTGAAAATTTTAAACATGATATTAATTTGTAAATTAGTCTTTTATATTTCAAAGGAAACTACACACAATAAAAGAAAACAGCAAAAAAAAAAAACTTCCAAAAAAATTAGAAAGAAACACAGGTGCATTTGATAAGAATAATTAGACCAATACAAATTGAGGTGCCAATAAGTTTTTTTTTTTTTTTTTTTGTTTTTTTAATAACTTTAAAGGACATTTAACGACATGCAAATTTAAATTTAATTTTGATTTTAAAATTCAAATTTCTCTTATCAAATGTAAATGGTTTTTTATGGTTTACTTTTTTTGTTAATAAATTTTGAGAATGAACGCTTATTATCATTACGGGATTTAAGTATTTTTTTTTTTAAACTACATTTTTGAATAAGTTGCAACTGCAAATGTTTGTTTTATTTAATTATTGTCAATGCGTTTTATATGACAATGATGTTATTTTAAGGACAACATGCCAAACAAAAGGACATAAATTACTTGTTAGAATGTTTTGAACTTTTGTATGTCAGAGTGTGTTTGTATGTGTATATACAAATTTTTTTAATACAAAACATGTTTTATTATAATATTGAAGTGATATTTTATAGATACATTGAAAGAAAATGTATTTATGCAAAGTAATGTTATGAATTTAAAATTAAATTTATAGCATGATATATTTTTGTGGTTTTGTTTATTTTTGATATGAAGTTCAGTGATTTAATAGAAATGCTTTGCAAAATGTTTAAATGGGTGTTTTGTTGTAGTTGTTTGAATTTGTTTTTAGTTTTTAAGTTTCAACAAGTTTACCAGTAGTGGGCCAATCATGCTTACATCCGACTTCAGTCATTATACATCACATCAAATTAGTTCAGATCATTATTTCAATAGTTTATGTGTATTTTTTATTATTATTATGTTTTTTAAGAAAATATTATTATTGTGTTTTAAGAGAATTCACTTGTTCGAAAAAAAGATAAGTATTTTTTAATAAGATAAAAAGATTTTCTGTTATAGTTATTTAAAATAAATATTCTTAATGATTTGAAGGCCGATATTTTATTTACAATTTGGGATTTGTTACTTTTATATACAGAATATACTTTTTATTCCCTTTTTAACAAACGGTCAACAGGTTAAAACAAAAAATGTTTTATTTTTATAAAAATTACAATAATTAAGACCTTGCATTACCAAAACAAACACTATAATACGTTTTTTGGTTCATTTAATTAATTCGATGCCAGGATACATTTTTCAATATATCTCAAAACTGATTTTTTTTATTTTTTAATTCGTAACCTGTAAAATTTATAAAAATTTAAAATTTTTCAAACAAGGGAACACAAATTTTCCTTTTTGCTTTTCTGTAAAGGTATATGCACAATGGAATGAGAGCTTTTGAGCAATTTCACCATTTATAAATAGAGTTTCGGAGAAGCTCGACTACTCTACACGCACGTGTGCAATTTGGGGAGTTATTTTCCTTTTTCTAGATCTGTGGCTTATTGTGGATCAATACTTGTATAAAGTGTAGAATAAAACATACAGAATATTACGAAGATACTATATGAATTTATTCGCTTTTAGGTGATTCCCGACAGTGATCCTTATATGGGGGCTATGGTATATTCTTGACTAATATTCATATATTTTGAAACCGATTTATATTTATATAAAATTTTATATCGAAAATTAACTTCATTCTTATATTTTAATATGGCTTATGGCTGTTAAAGTCATTTTCTAAGGAGGATTTCATATAGTGCCATGATAATAATAAATTTCATTATCATTCATTTCGTCCAAGGACGAAGCCCTACACCACCATAGGTGGTTGGGGTATTATGTGTGCAAATATTGTAACGCAGAGAAAAAATTTTCCTACACCCACCTTAAAGTATACCGTTCGACTCAGAATCACTTTTTGAGTCGATTTAATGATGTCCGTCCGTCCGTCTGGTTGGCTGTCCATGTAAAGCTTGTGCGCAAAGTACAGGTCGCAATTTTAGAGATAATTTGATGAAACTTGGTACATATAAATTTTTGAGCCCAAGGACATTGGTTTTGGTCATGATCGGCCCTTTATTTCACCTAGCCCCCATACAAATGTTTTTCCGGAATATAGTTTTAACATTCACACACATAAATTTAAATATTTTAATGCAATTTAACATAAATAAGTTCTATGTAAGCATAAATCCATGTGCAAAATTTCATGAAGATCGGTTCATAATTTACCATAGCTCCCATATAAGACCCAATTTCGGGAATCACCAA
>MINK01175525.1:289-15790 GCA_001735545.1 Phormia regina | reverse complement strand
TCGTGATATTACTATTAGAAACGTACCTTTAGGTTGAAAAAAAACTAAAATTGATATATTTTATTTTGGTCACTTTTTTAAAAACAAATTTCGAGTGTGCGTTTATACGAATCTTCCACTTAAAATAGCACCAAGAACATTTGATCGCATAATTAAGGCTAAACAACAAAAATAAGAAAAAAAAAATTGTTTACTTTTAAAAAAGTACCGTTAAGTTGTCTCTCATTAAAAATAGTTAAAATTTTGCTTTTGGATGAGAACAACAAAGATATAACAAAAATACAAAAAAAAATTAAGTGCGTTTATAGGAATATGCACCAGTGTAGCTTCCAAAAGGATAACATTCAGATTACACCTGTGGTGAAGGGTATAAAAATTGACCGAAAAATTTGCTGTATTTATGTAAATCCAAATTTAAATATTATTTTAAAATGATTAATGATTTCTAAAGGAATCAAAAAAATTTCGAAAGAACTTTAATTTCATTTCAATTAAAAAATTTATTAGAAAAAAAAAATACATTAATTATACTAAATTGATCACTGGAATACAGCTGTTCTTTTGGGGAGCGAATTGTACTGAAAAAGAAAAAAAAAAATACAATTGTACTGAATTTCTTTTCTACTTTTCATACATTCCAACGTACCATTCTTGATATATTTAGGTCCCTTTGAAGTTTTCCACGTTTTTGGTATTAAAGTAGGCGTAATTTTACTTTTTAAAATGGTTTAATTTTGTTTTCCATCATTTACATAATAGTTCTCATTAAAAAGACATTGAATGATTACGTTTACTTTAACACAATTTAATGAAATATTTCATTTGATTCTATATATTTGGTACTATCGGTATAAGGATTCTTTTTAAGATAAATCACGTATTAGAAGCATATAAATTAACAAATTCGACTATTTTAAATTATTTTCAAATATCTGTTTATTCTTGATTTTAAAGGAAAATAAATTAAATTTAGGAGACAATGGTTTCGATATACTCTGATCACAATTATGTGCATTAGGTAAAGTTGAGGACAGAATTGCTTTTGGGAGAATGAGTGTAGAGGGTTTAATGAAAAGAAAATAATTAAAGAAAATAAAAAATTAATGGAAATTCATTTGTTAAAGTTGGGTACATTTTTGGAGGTATAATAGAAGTCAACTCAAAATTCCATAAAATTTCCACTTATTTGCAAGAAAACGATATAACAAAGTGGGTCACATATGTGGAGAAAAAATTTAAACGATAATATAATGGCGTTGATTAGTATGGGCTCATTAACTTTCGAGGTAAAAAAATATACTTGATCAGCATGAAACCATTCGTTCGAAATAAGTGGAAAAGTGTTTCACAATAGTCCAAATATATACTTTGTGAAAGTTGGGGAAGTTATGTGTGAATTTGAGAGAAAATTAATTAGTGATTTTATTTGATTATTTAAGTAATTTATTAAATGATGGCAATATTATAACCATTCTATTTATTTTTAGAAAAAATCAAAATATGATTTTATGTTATGTTTTTGCTTTAGCTTATCCTTTGATATACAGAATCATTGATATTAGTGAGTAAAACATTTAGGCCTTAGTGATTGTTAGATCATCAAATAAATTCAATCCCACGTCATGTTAGAGTCCTGTGAGTTAAGAAATTTGGCAAGTATTATTTTTGAAGATGAATGTATAATAACCCTTGTCAAATAAGATATGTAAGAAAGTTTATTGGACTGCCCTAATGTTATATACCTTAATTTTTTTTAGTATATATTTATCATCCTAAACACATTTAACCATAATACTGTATTTGTTCGTATGATATTGATGGGCTACATAGATACACAACACATGATAGGTAGCTTAACATAACTAACATATATTGATCTTCGACCTAAAAAATATAACAACAATGTTCAAGGTTTACTATCATAAATTCTTAAATTATGATTATGGGATTAATTAATATATCTACATAATAGGTCTCCCTATGTATCTACACGAATCAATATATATTAGTATATGGAAGAGAGGATCACACTATTTAGAATAGGCAGATATCAATGTACCAAGTATGATATCTAATTAGTCTGATTTATAATCTTCGCATAGTTCTTAATTAGTTGATTGATGTAGACATTAAAGTCAATAAATTATAATTGAACTTCCCAACGGTTTTATATGTATATTCATTTGCTCCATCGTTTAGTGTATATTTCTTTTTGTTTGATTTTCTAATGTTTTTGTTCAGTGCCTTTATTTAGAACGTATTTATTTGTTTATCCTACCATATTTGATAACATTTTTAAAAAGTTTTAGAATAAAAAAAATTATATTTACGACCAATGGATAATGTTCGTTGTAATTTGTTTAACAACCGGTCAAGTGTTGGTCCGTATTAAGATATTATGGTTCATGTTCTCCTTATAATGATTGCTTTTAAAAATTAATTGTTTCTTTTCATGGTAATAAAGTAGTATAACCTTAAGTGTAAGTGCCTGGTCACTTTCCAATCATCCACTGTAGACATTTTAGCAGTATATAGTCAGCTCGCCTTTGTTATATTTTGTATTTTAGATAAAATCATAGCTAGTATGTGAGTCTCTTGAACCATTATACTGTGACGACTCGTTGCTGAATCCAGTTTTATTTAGTGTACATTTTTGTGTGTATAAATCACGATAGTTGAGTCTGACAAGCCGGTATATAGTTAGTGTAAGTATGTCTGACTTGTGCTTGATTGTAATAAACCAACGATAATTTAAATTTATATTTATACTTTTGCACTTTATTATAATTCTTACGATGAGTTGGTGCGAAATCTGATAATTGTTGCAATCGAGTTTGTAATATGTGTATATATATTGCATAAAAATTGAATTAAAATATAAGTGCTGATTTTGCTTAACAATTGGGGATATATTTTAGAGATGCACCCATTGGAGAATGTTGAGTTAAGTCATGAATATACTGGATAGTGGAGAATCTCGCTAACGTATAGTGTTGTTACAAAATACAGTGGCTTTAAATATGGTTTAGGTTCTATTACTAAAAATATAGTTTTTATTATTTATAATTCAAGGTTTCAAGGAAGAGAAAATGTATTTCGCCAATAAGCGAGCAGTGAGGGTTTAACAATAGTATTTTCATGTTATGCTACGAAACATAATGTTATTGTTGGAGATTATAGTTTGTATTTTAAAAACAATTATATTATTATTATTATTATTATTATTTTTAATCTATGTACTATTTTAATTATTAGTTTACATATATTTATTCATCTAATTGAGATGTATTTAGGATCGAGTGAATTATTATTATTATTATTATTATTATTATTAAATATTAATTATTATTATTATAATACGAAATAATTACGGATAGTACCGACGCGTGGCATAGTAAATATAGTGTCTTGCAAATCAAAGCAAAAGTGAGTTTGTGATTACTTTAATTGTAATCCGATTCGTTATTGATTGTGTGATCACATATGAATCGAGTATAACAAGTGTAAGCGAGGGGCTTGAGGTGCAAAAAGTCATAATATTTTCATTATGGTTTAACTTTAATTATTGCTGCTTACCTGAACCAAGGTAATTTGCAACAAAAAATATGGTTACAAATCAACAATATTTTTATTGTAATTATAACTATATTATTTGCTGTTATATCAGAATCTAATGTACATATACAACAATATGATGGTTGCAGAATAATAAGTTTGGTACATATCTTCCATTTAACCATATTATTGCTGGAATACATAAATTCAAATACACATACGGAAAGAAAATAGGTTAAAGAAAATTATATAATATATTGATTCAATAATTATGTGCTTCTCTAAGATAATTATAAATGCAAGACAATAAATAAAATACCACAAAACCATAATATGAAAGTACTCCGATATGATTTCCTATTGACCATATTTTTTTCTTTCGGTGATTCTTTTCTATTAGGCTTTATTTTTTATCTTAAATATTCTAAGTGAGAGGGTACCTTTTTTTTATTAATTTTTGGTTTTCTTATTTATGCTCAAATTTGCGAATCAACAAATTAACAGATTCTTAAAAAATAATTTGTTCATCAGAAACAATTTTTATGTTTTGACAAAAAAAAATATTAAGAAAAGATTAAAAATAATTAGAAATATGCGTTTGCTTTAAACAAATTTCATAATATTTTTATTATAATTAACTCTTTATTGCATTTAATTAAAATACTAAATATTTGTTTTAAAATATGTACTGCTTAACAACTTATTAAAACATAAACTATATTTCTAGAAAATAAAATAATATGATATTTGATATTTGCCAAGCAAATAATTATAACAAAAAATTTATTAAATGACATATAATACTTAGCTAAACTTTATTGTCATGTGAATGTTGTTTGTTGTCTTTCAAATAACAAATATTATGAACTGAGCCATAAATTTTACACGAACAATTTAAACATACTGAATACTGAGAAAATTTTTTGAAAAAGAAAAAAAACAAGCACTAAGCGCTTTAAAAATAAACTTTGACCATTGGTCTAGTATCTCTGCCAAAAGAACGATGATTGATGATGATTATAGGAAAGAAAAATCAAATAAAGACATAACTCATCACTTAATATTAATAAAGAGCGTAAATACGAGGGTTGTATTTGGAATGAGGTAGTGTTCGTTACTTATTAAATAAAGAATAGAAATAAAAAGGTTCATTTTTAAATTTTTTTAATTTTTAAACTAAAGTAGTTAATTGTGTAAAATGTACAAGTATATTAGGAAAAAGCTCATTTCAATGAAACGGATGGGAGCAGAATACAAAAAAGTTGTGTTAAAATAAATCTATAACTTGTAGATAGGTTAATTGAGAAATATGTGTAGGGCGTTGTGATTTTGTGAGTGGACAATATATAATGGTGTGATAAAAGATGTTGTTACTCAAACAAGAGGGGGGTGTCGAGGAAAGATGCGAACGGCGATAAGAGGACCTCTCTGTTGTTTTTAGAGTGATAAATCCGACAGACAATAGAATAAATGGGTGGTGAAATGCGCTAGCCAATATTGTTTCTGGTTTTATGTACTGATCTTGTAGGTATTATTTTAGAAATATATTAGAGACGTTTAACAAAGTAATTTTTTTTTTTTTATAAGATACCTCAATTTTATATAGTTCTTGAATGTCCAATGTTGGTTTCCAGTAATTTTTTACTCTAAATTAAGAAACAAAGGAATAGGATATTAATAGTGAATTGAAAAATGTTTTGGTCGGGAATAATAAATTTTATACAGTCAAATAAAACATAACTCATCACTTAAATAATAAAAGAGCGTAAATACGAGGGTTGTTTAGACGAGGTAGTGTTCGTTTTATTAAATAAGAAATAAAACAAACGGTTGATTTTTAAACATTTTTTAATTTGGAAATAATACAAAAATTCTTTCAGCATATTAAAAAATTACAATATATTTAAACCGAAATTTTATTTCATATATCTTAGAAGTTATTCCCGAAAAAGAAATAAACTCAAGTTAAAAAAATTATAAATTTAAAATTCTGGAGTAAATATCTTCTTAACTGTAAGAGAGACTTTAAAGAAGTAAAATTATTCTTTAAAGAAGTAATTCTTTATCTTGCTAAGTGACAATACTTTGAAACTTTTATATATTCGAGGTAATCAACTTTGATACCCTGTAGCTTATCTTGTATTACCATGGTGTGATTAAGATATGATTTTTCTGAAAGCCTAAGTCTTCTTCTAAAAGTCTTCCATACATTTCTATTTGATTCGAGTAATAGTTTAGGAGATTTGTTATCAAAAAATTTTCGTTTGGCTTCACTGTATCGTTGTATGGGATCAAATTACAGCCAGCCAGGTGTACTGTGTGAATTGTAAATAAAAATTGGCAAATAATTTAGCAATCAAAAATTTCGACGAAATTGTGACTAATATTTTGTCTAAAACGTTTTTTAATTGTGGAATATATGGGCGACAGATTTGTCCTTGCTCTTCATATTTATTCATTCTAAGTCTAAAGTTTTATTTTGCTACGACAACTCCTTCTATTTTTGTTTCATCGTAGTATGCGATCAATGAACAGACAGCCAATTAGACAAACGGATAGACACCGTTAACTCGATTAAGAAGATAATCCTCATGTTTTTAGAGGTATTTTTTAAAATGTTCTAGCTAAAGTAAATTTAAACATGCTACTGTAATGCATATTTTGGGAAGTATATAAGAATAAACTCATGCTTCCGAAGATAACTCTGGTGTTGAAGGAAATACGTATTTTTTGAAGTGTTTTGAACATGGTCCAGCTTAAGTAATTTTAAACATGGTAATGTAATACATATTCTGGGAGTCACATAAGAATAGAATCATCTTCGTGTTATGAAGGGTACATTGTCAAATTTGTATACCCACCATCTCTAAGCGAAAGGGGAGGGGTGTTAAATTTATTTTGTCATTTCGCATGTAATATGTTGAAAAATCTACTTAAGACTCCATAAGGTACATATTTTCTGTGTCTTGATTAGATTATGTCCGTCCATCTGTCTGTTAAAAGCAGGATAAAGCTCGAATGGGAAAATCTATAGAGAGAAAAAATTTAACTCAAATATTTAATCTGTATAAAGTTTGTTTGGTATTAAAAATACAAACTCGGTTAATAAAACAAAAAAGTTATGGGCAAAATAAGAAGGGCAATCAAAAAATCTTAAGACACATTTTGTCTCATGACTTTTTTCTGAAGCAATATTTAAAATTTTTTTGATCTAATTATCTTTGAAAAATATGTCAGTTATTATTTTTAATGAAAACATTTTAATTTTTTGTGGGTTTGATCAAAATGAGTGACGAAAAAGATGTGCTATAAATTATTAAACAAATAAAAACGAGAGAAGAAGGTATAGTCGGTCAAGACCGACCATATGATACCCTACACCATTGCCTATGGTGTACCAAAAATTCGGAAAAGAAAAAACAATTATGGACCTATACCTTGTTTAAGTGGAAAATTAAATTATACTATTTCACTAAAATTTACATGGTATTCATGCCACTTTTTGCGTTATACCGAAATTGGGTCTTATATGGGAGCTTGGTCAAATGATTACTATCAAAAGCATAAATTTTTGCCAGGGTCCACTTATACTTATATAGATGTTTTATAAATGTCGATATTAACATTATATTACATTTTATGGATTTATGCACGTCTAAGTTTTGATTTTCGAAAGATGTTTATATGGGAGCCTGATGTGACAATTATGGACCGAATCTTCATAAAATTTGGCCCATAGGATTTATGCTTTATTCTAAAACTTGTTTATGTCAATTTCAATTGTTTATGAAATATTTCAATTTATAAGGTATTTTGTGTGGTTAAAACTCTATTTCCGGAGAACATTTGTATGTGTGGGGGTAGGCTGAAATAATGGGCGTTCATGACCAAAATATGGCTTTCATTTCTTGTGTGCCAAAAAGTCATATGTACCAAGTTTCCTCCAAATTATCTCCTTAAAATGCGACCTTGTACTTTGCGCACAAAGCTTTTACATGGGACAGCCAGCCACCAGCCGTCCAGCCAGCCAACCAAGACGGTACGACGGACGGACATCGTTAAATCGACTCAAAAAAGTAGATTCTGGTCGAACGGTTATACTTAAGGTGGTGGTGTAGGAAAATTTTTTCTCCGCGTTACAATATTTGCACAAACACATAATACGCCAACCACCTTTGGTGGTGTAGGGTATAAAAATTCAAATAATTGGCCAAAGAATTAAATGTCTGCTGTCGACAATTGATAGGATACCTGATTTGGGGAGAAAAAAGGTCTCCATGGTATTTTGAAGGTAAAAAAGTACCCTTTTCAGCTCAGTATTCTGGGTATTTGGTGCAAAAAGTTAATGCTAATACTGTGTTGAATACATATACAGTCGAAAATGTTTCAGACTGGAATGCTACAAAAAAAATTTTGGAAGCCAAGAATAGGGCACAAAAATTAAAATAAAAAAGTACGAATAAATTATGTACTGACAGCTTTTTTGCAGCTTTCTGATAAAAATTTGTATGTTAATGATGCTCCAAGATATGTTAAGATAAGTTTAGGATTGAAAAGCTGTCGAAATTTACTAAAGAATTCCTGTTTTATCACGGTTTATGAAGTTGCCGCAAAATAAGGAAGTTATTTGTTAGAGTGGGCTCTATAAATACCAAAACATACAACAAAAAATATTTACAAGCAAATAGTTTTCCTTTCATAAGAGAGCGCAATTGATCTATATATTTTTGGTCCAATTTGACATCATGAAACTACTTAAGAATATTCTGGAGTGGTACCAAAACAGTTAACCAAGGCAGGTCAATTCTCCAAATTATATGGAGCTAAGGCCAGTGAAGATTAATTGGACTTTTCTGAAGATAGAATTGAAGAGTAACAAATAGATGTCCCAAAATATCGAAGACCTTAAAAGGAAATGGGCATACTGTTCAAAAAAAAAAAAAGTTCATAAGTAGTTGTTAGAAGAATGGAAATTAAAATTTTCTATGATCTGTGGTATATAATACAATACAAATTATTGAATTTAATATATGCTAAAATTTTTTCGATCGCACTCCTTATTAAAGGCATAGGATGTCCATTGTTGCTTCATTTTATACTTTTCTGCTGATATCTCTTAAACAAAAGCATGTACGGCAACGAAATGTTGTAGAGATAGTTCGTGAGTAGATTTTAACTTTGAAATAAAAAATGGGCGTGGCTACTATACCGCCAACCTATCACAAATGTAAACTCTGCTCATTTTAGGTGAAACGTTAACGAAATTTGTACAAATAGTTCACCCCTAAAATAGGTAAAATTTAGCCTTTGTTTTATATAATATAGTTCACTGCTTTTTTATTTTAGTTTTATCATTTTGTTTTAATTTCAATACAAACCTTGTATAATTTAATGTAATCACTAAAGAATAAGTCGTATATATAAACAGTGTCTTCTACTAACTACTATGACTTAACATATTAAAAGAAATCACACAATTTGAAATTATAAAAAAAAATATATATTATATTATATATCGCATATCTAAATTCTAAATATTATTACTGTTTTTTTTTTTTTTTTTTTTTTTTTTTTTGCTAGTAAATTCTTAAAAACTAACATATAAAAAAAATGTTCTAAATTGCAATAAAAAATAACAACTAAAACGAATGAACGAACTTAAAATTTTATTAAACGGATGAATAACATTTTGATCCATTTAACTTGACATGACATTGTGATAAAAATCATTTTCAATCTACAAACTACATTTTCATATATGTGTGTATAAGTGTGCATAAAAAAAACTATGTCGAATATTTGTATAGAAAAAATTCTAAAGCTTTTTATTACTCTTATTTGTGAATGCGTTTTTTTATTTCAAACTAAAATCTAAATTTGTTTGTTTGTTTGTGCAGGCAGTTAAAATATTTTAAGTTTATTTTGCAGTTTGCAAAAAAAGAATAAAATTATAATGTACTCATTTGTATCATGATAAACAATCTAATCTTATAGCATTTAATTGGATTTTAATAAGAGGAAAAGAAACATAAATTTTAAACGTCTGTCATCTTTTTTTGTACAGAGTTTAAACTTAAGGTTAAGATTTTTATTCACAAATGTCTGATGGATTAAAATAAATTAAAAATTTTAATTTAACTATATAATTAATTTAAATTATTTTTTATTTTTTTGTGGTCATTATATAATCCTTTAAAATATATCAACAAAATATTTTCTTTGTTTTAATTTTATTTAATGTGTTTTAATTTATAAAACGTATATTCTGGCTGTTAAAGTTATCTATAGAAAATATCATTTTTATTATGAAAAATATTATTTTTAATCATCATAAAAAATTGATTGAAAACAATTAATTCATAACGATTGTTATCACACGAAATAAATAAATATTTAACTTTATATGAAATCAAACAAAAAGAAAAAAAAATAATAGTAAAAAGAAAAAGTCCCACCAATTAATTGTGGAAAATATTTCCTTACATGACATGCAAACAGACGTCAAACGTTAATAATCATTTCTAATAAGTTAAATTGTAAAGTAATTGTTTTTAACAGGAAAATGTTCCTATATTTAGATTTAAAAAAAAAAACCTATAATAATTCCACATACATCATACGCCTATGGCACTAAAGTCATATTTTATTCCACATTTCTCATACGCTTAAGGGGAAACTAACACCATTTATATATCAAAGTGTTCTGGTATTTGTTTTGTAGAAATAAAAGTGTTCTACTTAGGTTTTTTTCTTCTACTTCTTATTTTAAATTATTTATGTAGGGAATTTTTTTTTTCATATATTTTTAGAGTCCTTTTTTTATGTTATTAGTTTCCAACTAATAACCGTAGCATTTTATTATTAGTTTAGTTTTATATGTTTATTTTACAATTTGATGTATTGGACTAGAATGTGATTGTTGCATGTTGAGTTGTAATGTTTACAAAACATCGTTAAGGTGTATGTGACCTAAATTTGTAAAAGTTTAAAAAAAAAATAATTACTATTACATACGAAAAAATATTTGCTGCCAATTAACTTAAAAGGAAATTAAACCATAATTTCTAATATTAGGGAGGTGTTAAAAAATTTAAAAATGTTAAAAACTTTTTCTTAAATTTAAACATGAAAATGCTGAAATAATAATATTTTTTTCCTTTTATCAAATATGATGAAATAATTAGTTTTTTTTTTATAGGGAAAACATGCTATTTAGTTATGTCCCTCCCTCTGTAAGTTGAAATCAACATAGAGCTTAAAGGGGGCAAAGTAGAGGGATGAAATATGGCTCAAATATCTTATATGAAGTTTGTTTGTTATTGAAAATGAGCAAAATCGGTTAATAAACAAAATGAGCAAAATACTTCAAACACAAGGAGTCCATTGTAATTTTATTTTCCCATTTTGCTGATATCTCTTAAACAATAGCATGTAATATAACGCTTTTATTGACAAAGGTCAATATAAGCGTTGAAACCAAATATGGGCGTGGTACGCCCACTTCCCATATAATATAAAACGTCAAATAAATTTCTTACAAATGGGGACCAATTAAAACTTTAAAACAAAAAAATGGGCGTGGTCCCATCTTCCATATAACATAAAATACGAAAACCTTGAATATAACATTTACAGTTGTTTTATTTATATTTTATTAATAAACTATTCTTTCTCGATTTTAATTCTTTACGAATTAGCAAAATTTTGTATTAATTCTTTTTATAACAAAAATAATTGAATAAAATTTCAATCAAACGAATTTCAATCAAACGAATTAGGCAGAAGTGAATTTAAATTCATTTTCAATTCAAATGAATTTGTTAAAGTGAATTGCTACTCATTTCCAATTCGTTTGAATTGAATTGATGTTGAGTTCATTCAAATGAATTAGAATAATGAATTGCAATTCAAATGAATGATATCAAAAATGGGTTGCCATCAGTCAAATTCACGAGTAAAAAATGGAAATTTTCTTCTACCAAAATGAAAAAATTCATTATACCAAACAAGAATAGTTCTTACTGTCTCTTATATAAAAGATGATCGAATAACGAAACGATACATTTTCGTTATTTATTTGAATTGAAAGTAAATTGCAATTTCATTTTACCAAATTCATTTAATGCAATTTTTGTGAGAAAAGAATTAATTCAAAATTTTACAATTCAGTAAAAAAAATTCAAAAATAAATGATTCATTTACAACTCTTTAAAAGGGAAAATAAACAACAAATAATTTGGAATTGTTTTTTTTTTTTTTTTTTTTTTTTTTTTTTTTTTTTTTTTTTTTTTTTTTTTTTTTTTTTTAATTTATACAATTAAAATAAAAATAGTATAAAGTAAATCATTTTCTTAAAAAAAATTTTAAATTCACTTTTTTTTTTTTTTGTAATTTTTTAAAAATTTATTTTTATGGGTATTTTATGGTAAAATTTAACTGATTTTAAAATTTTTTATGGAAGATAATTACATGTGCTCGACAAGAATTTTTTTTAAAAGTTATTTATATAAATAATGTTAAATATATCTTTTCATAATAGTATAACGTTACCACAAGCATCGCTCTTAGCACAAATTCGTCCTTTTTTTCTTTATATATTTGGGTCAAAACTTTAGGATACTTAAACAAAATCTATATTTGAAATATTTAATATTATCATATATCTCTGAATCTAAATAAATCTCATCAGACAATATTCTTTGGAAAACTTTTTGTTATGTAGGTCTGAGGACCATTACTATATTTTGTGACTTAAAAATCGATTTTGAGGCCCGATAGGATATTCACCAACAAAGCTATTGAACGTTTTGTCCAGTAAACTTATGTTGTGCTGTGAATTAATTTTGCTACGTTCAATAAATATTTTCAACTTCTTTCTATAAAAAAAAAATTAGCTTAGTTATGAGCGATTCGGTCCTAATATTACGTTCCCAGCATGTCTTTTGTAGACATAGAACACCCATTATATTTTTCATCTCTTATGCACATCAGCTCATGGTTAGACTAGAGGCATAGTTAGACTCGAGACATGTATTCTATTATATTTTATTGTAGATGGAACAAAAAAATATTCTGTTTCAAAATTTTGCTATTTCGCCATCAATTTTTTAAACTTAAATTTCCTTCTCTAAAGCTAAAATTCAATGATTCATAAACTAAAATATTAGTTGCAATATATAACTCCTCAAATACTTACATTCTATCACGTTATGTTTAAACATAGAAAAAGACAATATCCATTAAAGAAATTATATATATTTTCTAAAGCATAAAAATAATTGTTAGCAAAATAAAAATTCAAAGAATTCATTTATAAATAACTATTATGAATTAAGGACTCTTTTTTATATTATTCTTTCGTCTTATAACCAAGACTTTAAAATTCCTTTTGCTATAAATTTTTAATAAAATTGTGGCTGTTACTTCTAGGAATTTTTATGTTGTTTTTCTTCTATTATTTTTACATTTTGCATATTCATATGAAAAATGAAAGTGTTTATTTTTTATAGGGTGAGTATTTGATTTTTGCTGTTTACTAAATTAAACTGTGATTTGCATGTTACTATGTGACCCATTTTGTTCCTTGTATACACAGATATGTATATTTATACAAACATAAGTGTAATACATACGAATATTTTAGTTGTTATTGTTTTCCAGAAAATGACAGACGACTCTCTATTCTAAATTACACCACGTAAATCTTTATATCTACATACTTATACATACATAGAGATATTAAATATTTATAGGATAGTAAATACACATTTACTTTATTTACATATGTACTCTACATAGCACATAACAGAGGATGTTATAAAAAGTCATAAAATAGAGTTACATACATCTAGGCTTAAGTTTAATTATCGTTTAAAGCAAATCTTTGAAATATTTGTTAACGAAAAAGCTGGCCTCTTATTTCAGCTCTCATCTAAACATTTTTCTATTGGAACCAATTTTTAGAAAAAAACTTTTATAAGATATATTTGGAATCATTATCCTTTGAGATTATCGATAATGATTAAATTTTTAAGGAAACTACTTAAGGAACCAGAAAAAATGCAAATTATTCTAAGTAAAAGTGCTGCATTTTATAGCCGGTCTTAGCCGTAAGTCTTCCTATATGGTTTCACCTTAATGTTTTTATCTTTTTATGAGTAAATCCATATCAAAGTTCACAAAACAACTGATTTGTTAAATTAAATTTCTTAGAAGTTTAATTTTTTTTTTAGTAAAATATATAAGAACATTCAAATTGTGATAAATTTTTAAGAATAGACACAATTAAACAAATAATTGAAATAGTTATAAATCTTTTTTATTTATTGAAATTTCTTCACAAAATATCATCCAATATAAATATTACATATGTATTGTCTATTTATGGATTCACTCACATGGAGGTTTCCTTTACTTTGTGATTATGTGGGTTTAAGTATTTTAATGCTATGATTATTATAATCATCATAATCTTGTTTATCATATAGTCGCCATCATAGTCAATTTTGTTGTTGTTGTAATCGTCGCCGACTTCATCAACTTCGACATATGCACTCTCGTGCCTTTAATAATCATTGCAAAAATTAAATGTAATTATGTGGATTACATGCAGACACATACATATATCTACATTAGATACATGTGTGTTTACACTAGTGTGTATACAAATCACGTATTAGAGTTGCCATAATGGTATTTTAAAATATTTTTTTTATACAAAAACAACTTAAAATTTTAAAAATTTAATGAAACTAATTTGTATTAAAAATTTCCATGATAACGTCGTTAATTTCAGATTTTTTTGAATAAAAGTTACTCTTGAGAATTAGCCTTATATGGGATCTATGCCTAATTGTAGACCGATATTCCTGGAATTATTTTATTCTGATTAAACTTTGTATAGAAATATTGACATAATTAAGGCATTTCTTAACGTTAAACCCCTAATTCGTGGAATATTTGTATGGAGTGAGGTAAAATAATGAATCGACTGGCCAGACGGACATTGTTAAGTCAACTCAGCAAAACATTTTGAATCAATTTGTACATTTTAAGGTGGGAGTTGGGGTATTTTTTCTGTGTGTTAAAAACTATTAAATATTTTAAAGAAAAATTCATGCAACTCTGGATGTAATGCAACTCAATTATTGAATTTTTTAATATCTTTTATAAAAAAAGAAGTTTCAAAAAATATATCCTGAATATACAATATAAAGTACGTGCTATTGAACTTTTAAAACATCCTTGTCAGGAATTCTGTAACGCAGATAAATAACGTTTTTAAAAACTAAATTTATTTTTAAATTAATGCTTCGAAAAAGATTCCTTTATACAGAAAAAAGTCACCTTGAATAATAATATAAATTAAAATTAAAGTTAATTTTTTTATTGAAAATTCTTCAACATTAATGAATGTTTCAACATGACATGAAATCCATTTTGACATGGAATCACTGACTTCGCAATTCTTTAAAGACATAATAAACCATCATATGAATGAAAAAGTACCCAATGTATCCTAATGGATTTTCATTAACTTACGACCATGCCTCTAAATTAAAAATTATATAAAATTCAAAAAGTACCATCAGATCAAAAAGGTACCACAAAGTCCCCTGTTATGGATTCTCATTCACTTAGGAGCACATAACACTGATTTTATGTTTCTAGGTTCATCATTTTAGAAAATTCAAATAACCAAATAGTACCACAAAGTCCCCTCTTATACATTCTCATTAACTAAGGACCAAATATCACAAATTTTATGTTTCTAAGTTCATAACTATAGAAAATTCAAAAAGTACCATTGAAATAACAAAAATGCCACAAAGTTACTTCTTATGGATTCTTATTAACTAAACACAACATATTCCTTATTTCATGTTTTTAGGTTCATAACTATAGAAAATTCAAAAAATACCATTAGAAGAACGAAAAAGTACCACA
>MINK01175523.1:0-10618 GCA_001735545.1 Phormia regina | reverse complement strand
TTGAAAAATGTCAGCATCAAAAATAAGGTATGGGGAAGTCCACGAAGATAATTTCGAAATTACCAAATTTTCGGCGTGTTTTTGCGATTTCATTTTTTTATATTTTGTATCTTTAATATACAAATAGACGCTTCGTACTACCAGTTTCGTGGTCCAACAAATAATTGTCGATTACAATTCGCGTGTTTTTTTTTTTTTTTTGTAATCTTTAAATAAACTAAACTTCTCCACTCCTCGGCAGATGTTTTTCTTCTTCTTCATCATCATCCACGTTTGTTCTTGCGAGGTTTCGGTTATTACTCTTAAGTACTTTTTGATTTAGGGAATTTATTTCGTTATGAAAAGCAAACAAACAAAAAAACAAACAATCCAACCTTAACCGGAAATCAAATGACACGAGTGTATTTCCGAAAACAAACAATATAATACAAAAATAAAAGAAATTTAATAAAAACCCAATATTATTGAGTCAAGATTATTTCTGTGGGCATTTGTATATTAAAAAAAAAAAAGAAAAAAATTCAAAATTTTATTACAAGAATAGTTTATGAATAAAAATAAAATCATGCGTAGATATTTTTGCGTGAACTATCAGCTTTTGTTTTTCGTTTTTTTATTTAGTATTGAATATAGAATTTTGAATTGTGTTGATTTTGTAATAAAAACGACATGTGCTTAAACAAAATACAAAAAAACTTACTAATACTAATACAAATTTATAAATTATTGTATAAAAACACATACAGTGGTACTAATAATGAATAGGCATAAATATATATGTATATGTTTTGTGTACAATTATTTATAGGGTGTTTTACAATTCAAAAGATATTGAAATTCGATATTTTTATATTCGTTTCATCTTGTTAAAAACTTTTTCTTTTATTCACTTTTTTATGGTTTTTATTTTAGTGTGAATATAATAGAAAGTTCTTAAAGATTTTGATTGAGTTTAAACAATAAGATTTTTTTTATTATTTATTTTTAACTGACTTTAAAACTTTTGCAAATGCCATCACCCCAATTGGTCCAGCTATCATTTTTATACTAAAAATTTTTAATATGCGTTATTATGTACTTTAGTAAAAAAAAATTATATTTTATTTTTAGGAATTCATATGCAGTATTTTGAAAGTATTGATAAACTTCTTCAAAAACTTAACAAAGCTTTAGTAAGCATTTTTAAGCAAAATTCTTTAAAGTTATATTCAAAAACGATGATTTGCTTGTTAAACCTTTGGACAAACACATTTAACTTCAAATATTTTAATATTGCTTCGACCCTGCTTTAAGGCACTTTTAAGCTTATGTCATATTTATTTTTTAATTCTTTTCCGATTTTATTCAATTTATGTGAAATACAAAGACTATTTATTAAATTATTATAAATATTTTAAAAGAATGACTAGGATAATAAATTTAATTAGTTTTTAAAAATTAAATTGTTTAAATCCATATCAAAACGCACAAAAAAAAAAGACATTTTCGGATTTAATATCTTCAATGTCAATGAAATTCGCTACAGATATTAAATATTGCAAATGTTACTCAAATCACAATTTTTCTGAGTAAAAAAATATGAAGTTTAATAAAACAAAAAGCGTTAAAATTTTTTCCAAAAGTAATCAATAGGGTTTCAGATTATTTGGTTATGTGTCAAATAATTATTCGAGGTTTTGAATTTATCGGTTAATAACCGATTAATGCCAAATTATTTGATTAACCGAATTGTTTTAGTAATACATATTAGACATATAAATAATACTATTTATAAAATTTAATCTATTGGAACAGTTACTTAGAGACTTAATGTAGATAATATAGGATAAATCTTAATAGATCTATCACCCATTTGTTTTAGAAAATTCGACTTTAGGCATAATACTATAAATGTTATTCGAATTCAAGTTTAATAAATCAGAATTTTTAATACAACTTCTCTTATTTTCTGTGTAAGAATTATATCTTGTTAAAAATATATTGTCATGTTCATAGCCTTATTATCCTTGCAGGATCCAAAAGAAACAATTTTGTCACAAGTTCAAGAATTAATAAAATTTTTATCTTTCAATGTCGCATTTTCTTAAATAAAATCTCCTAGAAAAAAAGTAATAGTCAGAGAAGTACGTAAGAATCTAAACGTGGGATCCAGAAATAGTGCAAATCGGATGATTACAATATATGTTTGGTTATAAGAAAGTCATGAATAGTGAAATTGTGTTTTATTGGCACTTTTATTTAACACAAGATATTAATAGCCAGTTACTCTATGTCGAATGAAAATCTAAGCGAACGAAACCAAGTCGAAGAAATTCGAATCAATTTGGGTTTCTCTATTCCCTACGCTTTCGTTCGCATGGAGTTACGTCTTTTCGTATTGTTTTTGTTTTTCTCTTTCTTTCTTTTTTTCTTTCAGAGTAACAAAATACATCAAAATGAATAATAAACATGATTAAGGAACATATGCAATGTCCTTGTGAGCATTTTTCCTAACTTTCTTGTTCGCATAGAAGTGAGTTAGAGAAACACAANTCAGTTTTCTTTCGCTTAGAAGGCGAATGAAAGCTTTCGTTTGACATAGAGAAACAGGCTATAAATATTTGAGAACATTTTGGAAGTAAAATTCTATTGTATTTATTTTTGCTTGAAATGTCAGTTAATCGGTTGTACGACACAAATTATTCGGCTTATTCGTTATTTGAAAATTGTCAGTTTTCAATTATTCGAAGAGTTAATCGACCAAAATAAATCGGAAACCGAATGGCGGTTAATCGATTGCATACCCTAGTAATCACACGTTTTTACTCATAACTTCTAAAATATACATTTTACAATTCTTATTATTTCAGTCAATAGAAGAACCCATGGACTCTAAAAGGACAAGTAAAACATTTATATACTTCGAAAGTTCAAAGGTCAAAATTGATAATATAAAGATTAAAGCTTAATATCTCAAAAAAAAAAAAAAAAAACGGTATTTTAAAATCCTTAAAAAATACATATATTGACAATGAAACCCTTCTCTATATTAGTTTAGGAGTTATGAAATAAAACACACAAAAAAAACACATTCTTTTGTATGTAAAATTTAATTTTGAGATTATTTTTTATGAGCACATTTTTAAAAAATAATAACATTTTATATACAAAATTTGACTTTAGTTCATATTTTGTTACATAACTTCTGAACTAAATGAGTGTCCGACATTAAATTTTGCACAAACATAAAGTACAGTTATATTAATATTATATAATTTTTTTAGCATTTTAAAAATAACTTTTTCGGAGATATAATGGTTAATTTCTTGTAAGTCTTTTGTGGACCTTTGAACTTTCGATCCTAAATAATTCACTATATATAATTTTTGAGGTAATGTTCTTGTTTTTAAAACTATTCTAAAATTTGCTTTTCATTCTCTATAGCTTAAGAGTTTTAAATAATTAGACTTTACTTTTGTCCATAACTCCTAAACTAAATATGGCGAAAATTTATATATATAATTTTTTAAGAATTTTAGAGATATAATAGTTTTAATTTTTTTTATCTCCAACTTTCACCTTTGAACTTTTGATGTAAAAACCATGTACATATCGTTTTTAAAGTAATTTCTTTGTCTTTTATATGAGGTAACAACTAAAAATCTGTCATGTATATTTAAGAAGTTATTAGAAGCTAAATAGGTATTCATTTCTAAATTTTTTAACACTGTTGATATATAGTAAAAAAATACGAAAATTGTTATGACAATAAATGATGGCATACCTTTATTGTGTGCGATCGAAAAAATCTTAACACACATTTTGCCTCATTACTTTTTCCCGAGCAAAATATTTAATTTTTTCATCTAGTTGTCTTTGTCGTAACTGACATTTATCATACCACAAAAATGTTTCTCTTGTAAAATTTCTTTACAGCACTTACGATATTTTCGCGATTAGGGCTCGATATGCTTTCATTTAAAAATATTGTTTTTACAACATAAACTTGAATCATAAAGCCGTATTCACAAAAAACAATGTATGTTTGATAAAGGTTTACTATTTTTTTTTTCTTATAGAAATTTACATACAAAAAGTTAGTAAACCTTTGTCAAACATATATTATTTTTTTGTTAATACGGCTGATACAAAAGTTAATTAATTCAAAAATTTATTATTTTTTCTAATTTTATAAAAAAATTCAATTTGATAAACATTTCTTGGGATAAAAAGCGTTAAATATGCCCTAAAAATAACAAAATATGCACTAACAATTGCCAAATGCAAAAATATGCAATTAAGGGTAAAATATGCACTAACAAATCTATGCCAAAATGATTTATTTGTCATAAAACAGATAAATATTTGATCAATGACTTCATTCAACGTCCAGGAAAAATCAAGCAATTGTATATTTTGATTTCCTTGATAATAATAAATAAATTCGAAAAAGATCTATTAATTTTTAAAAACAATTATTTTTAAGAAGAGAACTATTGAAATCAAATTAATCCCCTTTTGGGATAATGACTTTCACATTTTTTTAGAGCACAATAAGTTTTTTTTAAATTATATATAATTATTGAAGTTGGAGTTAAAAATAAACGTAATTACACTACAATTACATATATAAATAGCTCAATATTACAATTATAATTATTATTATTACACTGGTAATTGTGTCAGTAATTATTAAAAAAAAAAAATAGAAAATAATAATTATTGACACGTGTTTAATATGCAGGGTAGAAGGCCCCTTTTCAGACGCTTTTGCTAACTCGTGTCGTCATTTTAGTCCCAGTTTTAAACATATTTCATTATGTTTCTATGAATAAAAATCTAGTGTTTTTAATATTGAAGGCATGTTAGTGAGTGAGTGTTAGTATAACGATAAACTTAATATTTATTATTGGCCACATAGGAAACATTTAACAAACACCATCTACCTGGTTATAATTATGAATTTAAATTCTTAAATACTTATGCTAATTTAAAATTTGTTTAACATAAATACAAGAGCGAGCATACACATGAATATTTATACTTCGATACACATATGATGGTCTGATAATCAAACATTTAAGTAAAATTCTCTACATATTAATGATTTTAATCATCTTAATTTTATTTAAATGCAACAGGAACATATGTATGTATGTATATTAGTATGTGTATGTATTTCTATTTGTATGTTATACATGTTTAACAATTATTTGAATCACTTGAGCTTAACAAAAATTCATTCCACCTGCCAGACAACAAGATCTTTTGAATCATGTTAAACTTTAATATTAAATAATTATATGATATCAACATTTAATTGGATCTAACACTATTACAAACATAAACAAATAAATACATACAAATATATATTTAAGCTTCATATGTATAAACAAAATTTTAAAATTTTCAGCTATACATTCGTTATATAATATAACTTATATTATCATATATTCTTTGGACTTATTGTGAAATCATATCAAAAATTTCAGTATTATTTTAAAAATATCCACCACATTTATATTATTCATGTACATAGTGTACTCTATAGGCGCGTGCTAAATACCATTTACTTTTTTTATTTTCTCTTGTATTTATTCAATAATTGTTATTGATTAAAAAAAAGGATAATGAGCTTTTGATTTGCAGTTAATGTGTATTAAAAATGCACAATTAGAACATTAAATATAAACATGTAGAAAAGTATAAATATATGTGCATATGTATGTGTATTTATATGCTTGATTTAAGTACATTGAAATGATGAATGTATTTGCATTAGTATGGTCCCAATATGAAAAGTATCGATGTTCCCAGCTGTAATGAAAATTTATTTCAATCTAAGACATCGTTTCTGAAAAATTTTAGTTGTGACATTGTCATTTCGAGAACTAGATCAAAATAAATAAAAATATAAAGAAAGAAAAACAAAATGCATATAAAATTCGCTGCTAGACCCCATCTTCATTTAATTCGCATTTCTCTCATAGAGCGGAAAACATTTGGGCTCTAAGAGGGAAATACAAATGAAATTTGTTTCTTTATATTTTTTGTATATGGCAACAACAAAGCTACATGTATAAATGAGAGAAGAAGGTATTGTCGGCCAAGCCCGATCTTATGATACCCTACCCCATTGTCTATGTGTACCAAAATTCGGGAAGGAAACAATTATTAACATATACATGCATTAAGTGGAAAATAAAAATACTGGACCGATCTTCATGAAATTTTGCACAGTCATTTATACTTATATAAATGTTATATGTGTCGAATATCAAAATGATATTAACATTTTTATGGGATTTATGCACGTTAAAGTGATTTTCGAAAGAGGAGTTCATATGGGAGCTATGGAAAATTATGAACCAATCTTCATGAAATTTGTCACCTAGATTTATGGTTACATAAAACTTATATATGTTAAATTTCATTAAAATATTTAAATTTTTAAAGTAGGAGAAATATTCTGGCGATCAATATCAAAATCAATAGGCTTCGTCCTTGTGCCAAAAAAGTCATATGTACCAAATTGCATCCGATTATCTCTAAAATTGTGACCTGTTCTTTGCGCACAAACTTTACATGGAGCAGCCAGCCGTCCAGCCAACCAGACGGATGGACTGGAAATTTTTTCTCTGCGATACAATATTTGCACAAACACATTATACCCCAACCGCCTATGGTGATGTAGGGTATAAAAATGTTACATAAATTTAATGTAAACCTAAGTGATTAATTTTACCAAAAAGGCAACATCGACAGAGAGGAAGAGTGAGAAAATGAGAGATTTTGAGAATCCGTAAATTTTTATTTTCAGCGAATTCCGCCGTGTAGTTTTAGTTGCCAAATCTTCACATAAAAGATTAATCTGCTTGGTTGTATTTGAGCTATATGAAGAATAAAGAATTTCTGACGGGAGACCCATTGAAACAACAGGCTGACGATATCAATGAAAAAAGTAAAATTTTTAAAACATTTTATATGGATTGCGATTTTGAGTATTTTTAATGTAAAAAAGTGGAATCTCTGATTTATACATTATACTAATGTTTAAATTTTATTAAAGTCAAAATATAAATTTTATTAAAAAACTGTAAAAAATTTTAATTTTAAGTCCTTCAAGAAATTAAATTCCACTAATTTTTTTATAAAGTAGGGAAAATATTAAAACCTTCAAATTATGAAATTAAAAAAACGGGTCCAAAAGTAAGGTAAAAATGGGATACAAATGTATTATCACCTAAATATCTCCTAAACAAAACGAGATAACCTACACATGTAGGCGTACTTTTTATAAAAATTTACAACGACTATCTATATATAGTTTCTTTTTTGTCATATCATAAATTAATTTTTGACGGTTTTTCAAGATTAACTCTAAAATACCTCTGAATAAATGATTTTTTTTTTTTTTGAGATATCGGCAACGATTCAAAAGTGGTTAAGGATAATATGAAATGAAGTAAATCTTCATATGAACTATATCCATAAAAACGACGTTACCCTAATATATATTTATGTATAGGTAAACATAAATATATACATATATATATTGGCTTATGTCCATAATATTACAGATATTAAATACATTTGTTCTATTATATGACTTAGATGATGTTCAATACACACACACAAGCACATAAATACTAGCTATTGCATTCACATTAATACATAATATTTCATTATAGAATTATTCAATGTAATGAAATTCATTCAAAATTCTTTTGTAGTATGTTGTTTTTTTTTTATGCAACAACTTCGAGGTACATGCAACATTTTGAAAAAAAAATAAATAAAAATAAAATAAACATTGGTAGAGTAGAATTTTAAAACATGAATATTTTCCATTTATGGTCATTCATTCAATACTAACATTAAGAATGTAATAAAAATGTTAGTATGTAATGTAACATAAATACATATGTATATGTACATACAACGAATACTGATGTAATATGTCTGTGTAATTATTACACTGAATGATAGTAAAAAGTTTAAGCCAATCAATGTAAGTTAATAAAATTTTGAACTACGTTCCAAAATTCATAATTGAATTTTTCACAAATCACAAAAAATTATAATCAACATTAAGAATTTTGTATAAGTCCATATGCAGAAAAAATATGATTTATTAAACGATTTATTACAAATAAAATGTATTCTTATTCGTTTTTTTGTATCAATTGTATTGTATCAATTATTCAATTGATTAAAACTTTAATTTTATAATAATATAAGGTATAGTCTTGGGTTAAATCGAAACTAAATAAATAAGTCCTTTACCTTTTGCAAATTTTTCTGACTATTTGGTAAACAGGAAAGTCGAAAAAGAAAACCGCAAAAGCGTTTTAACTGGATCAAGACATATTAACTAGAGTTGAATACATATCTGACTATTGATTTTGTCCTGGTTAGATTCTGAGTCGATCTAGCTCTGTCCGTCTATCTGTCTGTTGGAAGCAGGATAGGGCTCGAACGGGACAAAGAAGGGAGACGAAATTTGGCTCAAATATTTATCTTATAACATAGGGTTCATTTTAGTAGTTCTATCACCCATTTGTTTACAAAAAATGGACTTTGAACAAATATATATATTTTATTTTTTTTTTGCAAATTCAACTCGATATATGTATATTCATGGCCTTACAAGATCCAAAGAAAAAATAATATTGTCACAAGTTCAAGAATTTATTAAATTTTAATCGTTTCGAATTATATTAAATGAACTGTCCCAGTAAAAACAACACACAAACATAACTTGGGATCGAGAAGTAGTGCAAAGAAGGAATTTAACATAGGATCATTTCCAATGAATTTAATATAGGCTTGTCAATGGAAGACGTTCTATTTTTGATACCTATTTAGAGAGAGAGGAAAGTCGTAAACAATGAAATTATGTTTTATACAAAAAAGTGTGCTTGATAAAGGTTTACTAACTTTTTGTACATATGTAAATTTCCATAAGAAAAAGTTAGTAAATGTTTATCAAGCATACATAATTTTTTTTTGCATACGGCTGTAAGTGTCTAAAAAATCGATTACATGTTTTAAAAATGCTGTTGACATAAATTTGAATTTAAAATAAAAAAATTATAAATTTATGACTCCAAAAATACTAGATTTCGGTTAATCGGTTGTTCGACACAAATTATTGGGTTTATTCGTTGTTCGAAAATAGGCAGTTTTCAATTATTCGAACAGTTAATCGATCAAAACTAATCGGATAACCGAATGGCGGTTAATCGATTGGATACCTTAGTATTTAGCCTACATATGGAGCTAACTTTTTAAGGTAATTTTATTTTAATATCAGCTTTGATATTTTTGTGCTCCACAAAAACTAAAAACACAAAAATTAAAATTAACGAAATTCTAATAGGCTCAGCGGGGAGACTATCAGGAGTTTTCTCCGAAGACCTGGGACTTTCAATATCTTTAAGACTAACGTAAACTTGTACAGTATTCCAGGCTGAGATATATGCTATAACTGTAGCTGCTAGACGAATCAGNNGAATCAGAGAACTTGTTTCAGAAGCCTTTTTTCTTGACTTCTTTTTAGATAGTCATTCCGTGATTAAGGCTCTGAATTCGTATGTAGTGAAGTAGAAATGTACACGTGAATGCATTCGTTCTCTTTCCCAGTTGCGCACGCAAGGTGTAATAATGATACCAGGGCACGAAGGCATTCTTGGCAACGAAAAGGCAGATGAGTGTGCAAGAGCTGGTTGATCAATGAACGTAAGGGAGGCCCTAATGGAAATCGATATTCCTCTTGTTGAACTATCGAATCTGATAAAAGAATGGGCGCTTAAGGAAAGTTTCCGTATGTGGTCCACCATAACCACTTGCAGGATATCTAGAATCCTTTGGCCCTGAATTGATAGGCAAAGAACTAAGATCCTTTTGACTCTTAGTAGAAGGATGATTTCAATTCTAATAGGCATCATTATGGCATACTGTATAATAGGACGTAGGTTCGAATACATAGGCTTTTACCAAACTGATCTCTGTAAAAGTTATTTTGAGATAAAAAGGAGAACTGAGAAATTATAGAGCATTTTTTATGTGATTATCCGGCACTGCAGGAGCACAGACTCAATCATTTGGGCAAACGCTTCTATCAGAATCTTGATTATTTGAGAGATGTATCTTTAGGTGATCTTTAGGTTTAATCTAGAGTACACATTGGTTTAATAGAAATCGTGTACTCGAGACACCTACGAGAGACAATCAGTAATGTAGGGTTTTTCTTTTAACCAGAAAACCACAATGGATTGCCCATCCAATCAAATCTATCCTAACGTAACCTAGCGGGGTGACTGTTATCCCAACTGCTCTTGGATTTATTATACATGCATTTATATTAAGCATTCTTTTAGAAACATAAAGAAAATTATGGTCCAGAGGAAGATAATGGACTTTCAAGTGAAAAAATGTTACCACCTTTTTGAAAAAATCACAAAGAATCACAATTTTTTCAAATTTTCTAATTTTTTTCAAATTTTCTAATTCAAAATAATATAACTTTTTATCTAAACCACAGAAATATATGATTTTTACACAAAAATTATTTACAATTTTGTAAAGAACCTAGAGAATATTTTAAACAAATTTTAGGACGCAAGTTGCGCCCGCC
>MINK01175519.1:5875-16474 GCA_001735545.1 Phormia regina | reverse complement strand
ATCAATGAAATGTTTCATTAAATTACCTTAAAATAAATGCTTCCTAATGGGAAATAAAGAAACAGTTTGTCTTTATATTTTAAAATGAAATGAAGCTTTTTAAATGAAAGTCAAAAATTCAGTGTTGTGTTAAGAACGCAAAATGTTTAAAAAGCTAATAACTTATAAAGCATAAATATAAATTTATTCTCTCAGAAATAGTCGACCAGCACAATTGATTACACTAAATTAGATGAATTATTAAAAACCAGGAACTTGCAAGTATAATAATGTTAGTAGTTTTAAATAGTCTTTTAAATTATAAATTTAACTTATATTTATGAAGATAGAGCAACAAAGACGCGAGCATATTAGAAGCCTTAAATACTATGATTTCGATCAAGATTGACTGATCAAAATTTGGACGCTACAAGTGCTGATTGTCATGTGTTATATTTATGGCATCGATCAAAGAGTAACAAGAGACAAAACTAATTGTCAAAAACCTAAATCGGTTGTCAAAAACCTAACTCATGTAACAACAAAATACATGTAATCAAATAGATTTTGTTTTTGCCAAAAGAGAATAAAAACACATTTTTGTACACAAAACAAAAATTTTGTTTAATTGTCAATCGAGAATTTCGTCTCTATATGTTACTCTATGGCATCTATATTAAGAATATAATATTTAATTTTTGCTTATATTTAGCCAATATAGTCAATTTAAATCATTTAATTTAAAATGAAATCATTTAATTTAAAAATATTTACAGAACAATTATTTTCAATGAACTGTTTCATTGGGAGAAATATGAATTCATTGAAATCTATGAATTGTTCACTGGAATTATTTGTTTTATTTAATGAACGCTTTTATATTGAATTTTAATATTATTGTATGGCAATACAATGTTTTAATGAACCCCTACATACGGTCAAAATTAGTGCACAAATTCATTGAAACTATTAACTTACTATATTTTCTAAAATTATTTTCGTTTATTATTTCTCCAGGTCATATAGCAAACACAGATAAAAATATTGTAAATCACAGCATTTATCTATATATCAAGGACACTTATTCTATAATGTTTTTTTTTTTATTTTTATAAATTTATTACTTTTATATTTATAATCAGAAAAAAATCCCCTTCAATATTTAAAGGGGATTTCTTACTCTTACTCTTTTTTTATTATTAAACAAATAAAGTTATTTATGTTTACCAATGAAACACAAAAATAAGTTTTTATTTATTTTTATTTTATAAAAATTCTTGGAATTATTATCAAGATGATTAATTAATTTTAAAAGATAATTTAACTAAAATAAAATCTTAAATCTAAGGGGTTTAAAAAAAACAAAAGTGTTTAAAAAGAAAGGAAAAATTAATTGTTTTAATAAAAGAAGAAAAGAAAGCTTTAAAATAATAATCAGTTAAGCCGAAATTGACCTAGTTTTGTTTTTATCTCTTTAAAGAATTTGTTATTTTCAAAGTAAATTTATTTTTGTGAAAAACACTAACTGCAGGTTTAAAAATAAATTTTATTAAAAAATAAAACAAAATAATTTTATTTGATTAGAAAATTATTAAATTTAAAATATTTTTAGCAAAGTTGTTACAGATCTGAAATCACAAGGCTTCAAACTAATAAAGTGTAAAATTTTATGACAAGAGGTTTGTTTTTCTAACCAGAAATGTTGTTCAAAGTTCAAGAAAATTAAAAATACAAATGACTACAAATACAAACTACTTAAGTTTTTAACATTCTTCTAAAATTTTTGGTTACGCATTTATACTTTTTGATCTCACTGTATCATAAGTTAACTAATCGGACTTTTTACATAAATTCTGTATCATATTTGTTTTAAATTTCTCTGCTTTTTGGGCGCGGTATATATATTGATGTTTATTGCAATTTTGCGTATTTCCCTATATATCTTTTTGATGTGCCCAAAGTAGTCAACGTAGTGGATAGTCTCAAAACTTCGAAAAAAGACCGAACACTTTTCACATTCACATTCACAATTTAAGTTTGTTTTTTCGCATTTTACATAACAAAATCGGAAGAGCATTAAAAATAAATTTAATGCAAACATTTTATGGACTTTTTTGAAAATTATGCGAAAATTGTACTTTTTGTTTTTGTATTTTTATATATAGAAAATTGCAAATTAAACAAATATTAGATATATAGATATAAGAGCGGCGATAAGTATAAATGGTTGGGATCATAAATTTAAGTCAAATATCGTTGACAATTGAAAACGGGACAGTTTTGTCAAAACAAATTTCGCTAAGGCACATCGTGTGTACAGCATGAAATTAACTATTATTGACAAAATTAGAAGGTGTTTCTTATCTGCTATATATATATTTTCTTGAAATTTTTACAGTGTGTTCCCATATGCCTGGAGGGAAAAATAAGCTACTTTTTATTTTGAAGTTCCACGCCTTCTTAATAAATAACTATTAAAAGTACTATATCTCGGAAATTGGTCTTAAAAATTTGCTCCAAGAACTTTGACACCTATATGAACATTCTGGAAAAAAGACAAACTAGCAATAGGGGGTGTTCAACATCCCATATAGCTTGCCAATACCAAATACCGTAAATTTAGGAAACTATAACAGTTATATTTCCCAAATTTTGTATTTTTTGTACTAACTTAATAGCCTGTTCCTCTATGTCGAACGAAAGCTTTCTTTCGTCTTCTAAGCGAAAGAAAACTGATTTGGGTTTCTCTAACTCACTTCTATGCGAACAATGAGTCGAACGTCGAACAAGTCAAAAGAAAACGTAAAGATTTTCATATAAAATTGGGTTTCTATATTTCGAACGATAAGAACAAAAATGTCAAAATCAGTCACTTGTTATTTTGCTTTTTAAAGAAAATTGAGAAAAATGCTCACATGGACATTGCAAATGTTCCTTAATAATGTTTGTTATTCATTTTGATGTATTTGGTATTCATAAATGACGATTTTGTGTCCTAAAAACAATTAAAAAAAAAAAAAATCAAAAACATTTTTATTTTTTAATTATTTTAATTTTATTTGTTTATTTACTTGGTTGTATATTCGTTGAAACAATTTAGTATACTTTTAATCTTTTACGAAACAAAACAGTTACTCTGAAAAGAAATCAAAAGCAAAAAAACCACTACGAAACAGAACCGCCGTAACTTTCTATCGCGAACACGACAAGCGGTAGGGAAATACAGAAACCGAAATTGTTCGAATTCGTTCGACTTGCTTTCGTTCGCTTTGATTTTCGTTCGACATAGAGAAACAGGCTATAAAATCTTTTATATTTTCACTTTTTTGATTTGTTTAAACCAAAGATTAATTTAATGAAAAAAAAAAAAAAAAAATATATAAACAAAACAACCACAATAATTTTTGTGTAAAAATCGACTTCAATTACGAAATTGTTTATATTAATTAATTGAATTTATTTCAATCATTAAAATGATAAAATTAATAATGAAAATAATTGATTTTATTATAACTGGTTTGCCTTAAATAGATACAATGAACTGAAAATTATTAAAAATTTACTCCAAATTATTTTATTACCACATTTTTATAGAAAAATTTTTATTTTTCTTTATATATGTTTTAAAAATATAAATTTAGAAAATTAATTAATTATTAATAAATTAGATAATTAAATTTCAATATTTCAAAAATAATTTTTAATATTTTATTCGGTGTGTTTTCAATGAAATTTTTTAATAACACATTCTTAGGCTCTTTTGACAACCGATATATGTTTTTGACAACTAACTATTTTCATAAGCAACAGTTTTCAAAAAATAACATTCTTAAATTTTGTTAAAAAAAGCTTTTTTAAAGTTTATTGATTTTATTTTATTTATTTTAGAACAAATTATATTAATTTAAGCTTTTTTGTAGCATACTTTAAGGGGCAAAAATATAAAGTAAATTAAAAGGATATGTTAATAAATAAAAACAGAAATATTTTTTTGTTTGTATTTATAATAAAAATGGCTTTAAAAGTTACACATAAAAAAATATTACCATATATTTTGCAATCAACACAGTTGTTTAACTTTTCCTTAAAAATTTAATAAATAAATTCAAATAAAACTCAAATAAGAATCAAATTTAATTAAGATTTTGCTTCTCATTTATACTTTTAATTCATTCAATCATCCACTTAAATAAATTCAATAATTTTTTTAATTGGATTTTTTTTTTAATATTATTTTTTATAATTCTTCTTGATCATGAATTAGATTTTGTCAAGAAGACCTACTGTAACATTGTATTATTGGTTCAATGTATAATAATAAAAATGTTTTAAAGTAAATGTTGTAATATCATTAAGTATAGAAATCCTATCGAGACTTCCAATTACTTATATCTTATATGTATGTGTTTCATATACGCACTGAATGCTTTCTACTGATCTTGTAAAGTATGCCATTAAATTACGTTAACTTTTCTTATTAGTTAGTCACAGATATATTTTAAAAATGTATAAAAAATGTTTACACCAAAAAGTGTTGTGATACTAATGTTTTTTTTTTTTTTACCTACAGCTTGGAAATTATAATGACAATACACACACAGAAAAAATGATTACACTCTTTTTTGTTTTGATTAACACACTGTTGTTTTATTCTGTTTAAAAATTAAATAAATATATTCTTGTAAAAATTTAAGTATGATTTTGTTTTTTATGTGCATTTTTAATTCATTCAATTATCAACTCAATCATTTAATTAATATAAAACAGAAAAAATGTATGTTTTTTATAGTTTTTAGTAATTGATATAACTATTTTAGTGAACGCTGAATTTCAGATTTGCTACGACCAACAGTTAAGGAGATATTGAACACATATTTCGGAAAAAAGAAATGTTATACAAAATTTAATTTTTTCCTAAAAAAAATCACAGAAATTCGAAAGTGATAAAAATTAAAATTGAACCTTCATGAAATTTGGTACACAGATTTGTGCTTACATAAAACTTGTTCATGTTAAAATTCATTAAAATGTTTAAATTATCAAGATAATTTTGAGTGTAAAACTCTATTCCGGGAGAACATTTGTATGTATGGGGGTTAGGCTTCGTACTTGTGCCAAAAAAATAAAATTTCATCAAATTATCTTTAAAATTTCGACCTGTACTTTGTGCACAAACTTTACATGGCCAGCGAACCAGACGATTCAGAAAACGGTTCTAAGTCGAACGGTAGGTATAGTTGAGATTTTTTCTCTGCATTACAATATTTGCACAAACACATAATTATCAGTAACAGTTATTTGAAATTTATAAAATAAAACTTAAAAATAATAAAATAAAAATCAAAAATAAAAGTTTATTACACAATAGCTTCAACTGCTTAAAAACAAATGCTATATATAGTGTACTCAGGATGACTCTGACTCATTTTCTTCATATTGTTTTTTTCTTTATACAAAATTACATAAATAATACTTATTTTTGGTCTCTGAACTGTATTCAATTTAAGTCGGAGACTCTTTTGGTTTAGGAGTTATAAAGCAAATGAGGGGAAAAATATTTAAAATATTTGTAAAAAATTAATATAAATTATATTCATTTCTTATTATTAAAAAAATATAAATAATAAATAAATATGTAAATAAATAAATAATAAAGGTTTAAATAATATAAGATTAAATTTGACCTCTGAACTTTCAATTTATATCAATTTAGATATTCCATTATTTTGAAAATAATATTTAATACTAAAGTAAAAATAATGATACTATACTTTAGTTTAGATACTTTAGTCTATAACTTCTAAACTTATGATTCTAAATGAAACTTTACGTGTGTAAGTAAAAGAATTACATCAACATAACAAATCTTTTTTGAGATATAGTGACTTGGTATGTATTGTTTTTGAACTGAAGCTTTTGATACAAAAATATGTATAGATATTTATCATATAAAGCTTAGAAGTAATTAGCAATTAAACAAATACACCTTTATAAAGTGATTAATTCTATATTTCGGTAAAAATATTGCGAGTTTCATTTACTTGTAGGAAAAGTTGTAAAATATCATTAACTTGTCTAAAATCTACATTATATTGTTGTCATCACATCAAAAATCACTTATGAAACGGTCTTCAAGACAAAATTCCCATCTGCGCTATTATAAATGATGAAAATGTCGCATAAAAAATTAAAAAAATATAATAAATATATTGTATCTTCAATTACAGCTATTCGCTTAAAGACAATTTTTCCGGAAATAGAAAAAAAAAATATCTAACACCTTAAAACGATAACAAGTTTTAACACCAAGTTTTTGGGATTTGTAAATTTAGTTAAATTGTAATAACACTTTTGTATGGAAATAAATATGGAAATTACTTATTATTTTAATCGATTCCACTGTCTTAATTGTTAAGTTGTATGTATTTGTATTTCTTGGTGTTAGTATGCGTGATTGTAAAAGCAATGTGCACACAAGGATGTGCAACAATTATAATGAAAAATAAAAAAAAAAATAATAATAATGATAAAAAAGAAAGAAATAATAATAAAAACAATGTTCGGTTCAATTAAATTTCGCTTTTTCATAATGTGGAAACAATTTCGAAAATTCTCATTAAGAATTTTATGCAGAAATAATAAACATTCACTTTCATTTCCCCTCCTACCGCCATTTTTCATTTATTTGTATAAGGCATTTGTATGAAATGCAACAAACCTCATTACTATTATACATATATACACACAGACATATACATATGTATAGTAAAATTTAAAACAATGTTGCAATTATTATACAAATACATACATACTTACATACATACATACATATGTATATGTACTATAAAAACACCCATACATGAAAACATACAAACAAAAAGTGTACAAGTTTTTTTTTTTTTTTATTTGTGAAGTAGTATGTACTCATTGTACATTACATATACATTTACATTAGGTGTATAATTAAAATAAATTTGTTATATAAAAATTAATTTCATAAAGTTATTTTGAAATGTAGAAATTTTAAAAATGTTTCTATTATTTTTAATTTCTTAACTTTTAAACATATTTAAATAAAATATTTGTTCCTATATTAATTAATATTTTTTGTAGAAATATAAGAATATATTTTAATTAGTTAGTTAATATTACCCATAATATACAAACATCAAAAATTTATAGTTTGGGAAGTTTTAAAAAATTGTGAAGTAAAATTTTTTATAACATTTTCTATACAGTTTACGATAATGCTCTGAGAATTTTAATATTTGAGAAAACATCAAAATGTTATGACCCTAATGTACATATGTATGTGTATATGGGTAAAAATTAAAGAATAATATTGCATAATATAACGGAAGTTGTTATTACACATTCTATAAGTACATATGTATATGTGTGTTCATCTGCACGTATGTGTATCTATTTTTAAAAGTATTTTTTAGTTTTCTTCTTTTTTTTTTTGTATTCGCTTTGTATGTTTGAAAATATGCAGCATGTTATTTAATTTTATTTCATTTGGAATAATTTTTTGTTCTTTCCACTGATTCATTATTATGTGAGAGTCTTCACGGTACCAACAAACATTTACACATACAAGCATTGAAGCTCATACTTTTGTACACTTTTACATATTTGTAAATAATACACTTAGTAAAGTGCTACTAAAAAAAAATACTATAAAAAGTACCAAACATATGTACAATATGTATACATACATATATACAGAAGTATATAGATACATCAAAAACCACTTTTTATGGTTGATATGAATATGTTCGGCAAGTATTTAGTATTTAAAAAAAAATATATATACACTAGAAAAATTTACTTATATCGTAAATATAAGTCACAATTCGAGTCACGAAAAAGGAAGCACGTGCTACAATTATAAAAATTTGTAATTACCCTAGAGTAAAGAGAACCGGTTCAAAACTAATCACGTGATAGATTCTCATGGCTAGTGACCGGTTCTAGTCCCGGAATTTTATATGAGAAAAACCTGTCACTTTTATATGGGCTGGCTAATTAGCCCCTTGGGACAGGACACAGGATGGGTCACACTATTGGTTCTAGTGGACAGGCTCAGTGACTGATTAATATAACAAAATTTCAATAAAAATTCGGTAATTCTTGACGGCAACCAATCCACCCGTGTTCATCTAACGTATGTTGATGAAATAATAACCACGGAATGTTATTTCTCGCGAGTAGCTAATTGCGCAGCTAAGAAGCATGTTATAAACTGACTCTCAACTGCAAAATAGTTAGAATTAGGTGCCAATTGCTACTCAACTGTTACTGGGGGACCGGCTTATTAATAAAATTGACACAAATTTTTCGCAGGGTTGTTTTCAAAAAATTCAAATTTGACCTTAAAAATATTGTCCAAAGAATTAACTGTTGTATCGTCAAACTGTTTCCAACATTAATAAACGGTACCCGGAGAATTTGACCATTGTTAGGAAACCTGATTCGGGAAGAAATTAAGAGCAGACCAAGAAAGAAGTTTAAAGCATATTGAGAAGAGATCCAAATACTGGTACTTGAAAACATCCAAAAACTTCAAATAGTAATGCTACAAAACATATAAAAGCCAATCACAGTCTATGGAAATTAAGAAGAATGTATAATGGATGACGAAACGGCAGATATTTCCGGGTCAAAATTTTTATGTTGCTGGTATATCCATACATTTTTGGCTCAATCAATTCACTATGATAAGAAAGCTCTGGTGTAGTACCAAAACAATAACAGAATTTTTACACTTAGAGGATCTAAAAGTTCATAAGTAGTCATTAGAGTTATAAAATTATAATTTTCTGTGAACTGTAATATAATATCAATTAAATAAGAAATCAAAATTGTTCAGAATACTTCTTCTATAATTTTAAAAGTATTATTTAAGAAATTGTTATTTTAACGTTTTAAGACTACTATGAAAAATTATTAAATATACATCCCTGAGGCTTACGGACAATATATAGTCCTTGTAGATTTTACAAAGTTTTTTTTTAGGTGTAGACGAAAAAAAAAATGTGTAGGTATCAGTAATAAAACTTAATGGTTAGTGATGACATTTTGTGCATTTTATACACACATAATTACATATACATATATGTTGTATCAAATATATACATATACATACCTACATCCTAGTAGTTTTGAGCACATCTCTTAACTGATAAATTGAGATTAGATATTTTAATTTTCGTTGTTTTTTTACATTGGAAGTTTCAATTCATAGAGTTTTCTTTTCAGCATAAAATATTGTAGAATTAATTCTGTCCTTTGTTATCTTATCCAAAGAAGGAAATTGGTGCAAAATTGAGAAACCAATTGACACATTGCAAATAATTATTAAATATACCGAATTATATTTTTGAATATTTCTTTAATTTGTATATTTAACTAAACTGAGAAAGTAATAAATGCAAAATAAGTAAAGAGTACTTTTTTAAACAAAAGACTAATACATTTGCAAAACTGTTGGGACACACATTAATAGTCGTGTGTATATATTTATGTATATGTGAACTATAGTGAATTTGATAGCATTATGGGCACATGTACAATATGTTTTTTATTTTAAATATAGATACAGATGTCTACAATCGTACCCTCATGTATTAGGGTCTGTTTTTTAAAGAATAAAAATTCGAAATGACATGCAGAAACATTCGTCTAAAAGTAAGAAGATTTAAAAAAAATATATAACTGCAGGTCTTTATTCTTTTAATCAAATGGAGCTTACGGCTTTTAATGAATTCAGTTAATTATTTAAATTACTTTTTTTAATGAACTTCAAATTGGATCACTTGAATATTTTGTATATGAAACATAACTCAAATTTGTATAAGAATTATGTGGTCGATTTTTCCCTGAACAATTTTGCTAGCAGCTATTTTTATACCGTACACTACCATAGGTATTTGGGGTATTATGCGTTTATAACGCATAGAAATAATTATCCATAACTCACCTTACAGTATACAAATCGAGTCAGAATAAATTTTTAAATTGATCTAACGATGTCCGTCCATCCGTCTAGCTGCCCATGTAAACCTTTTGCACAAAGTACAGCTCGCAATTTTTAAGATAATTCAGTTTGGCACATTGGTCTTCTATGTTACAAGGACGACCTATTGAAATTAGTTGCGATCGGTCCATTATTTCACATAGTTTTCAACACTCAAAAACGCCTTAAAAATAAGAATATTATAATGAAATTTCCAAAATGTGACAAAAGTTATTCATTATAATGAACTCCCCAGCAGGAAAATATGTTAGTGCTTCCCTCCAACAGGCCTTTTTAAATGCCTCCGAACAAATTTTCAACACATTCCTTTGTGACTTCTGTAATAATTACATAAATAATGCAACGACTTCCTTTGAAAAGAAATCCCGTACTAATTCTTGTTTCCATTTCGTTAGATGCGAAATAGAAGATGTCACTCACCTACTAACTTTCTAATTACAAACAGAGAAAACTGTAGTTACGAGACTTACAACGCTCAAATTCATTTAGTCTTATGTAAAGTGTCGGCAAGTCCACATGTCCATCTTTTTAATAGCATTCAAAATATAAAAGAGCATATTTGTTTATTTAAGAGTCCTTGC
>MINK01175518.1:0-14180 GCA_001735545.1 Phormia regina | reverse complement strand
CTTACTATATTATGTTTATATAGTGCAGTGTGTAATAGTATTGTATGTTGTAATAAACATTTTACACTTTTTTTATGTTTGATTTTAAAGCCGGAAAAGATACTAACAACAACAACAACAACAACAACAACAGTTAATAAATGCAGTTTTTGTTATTTGTATTTAATATTTTCACTATTTCATAATCAAACAAAAATCAAACAATTGTAGGTAACTATAATTACCAAATAAACATATATATATATAAATATATTATATAGTATATGATATAATATGATCATAAAATATTTGTTGATTAAACGGTTTCTCTTTAATTCTAATATATATGTTAAGCTATTAGCAAAATTAAAGCTATTAATAAAACTTTAGTTTAGCTTCTACCTTACCACTAAGAATCTTATTTGTATATCTCTATATTTTGCTCTTCACTGTAATACCAACAAAACCAAATGATCATTAAATACCAAGTCAATCGATCGTGATGAGGAAAATATTTCTCCACTGATGATTTCCAATCAAATTGTAATATTTATTATTGATGCTTCTTCTCTATATGATTTATTTTTTTTTTATTTTACCTTAATGTTTCTACTACACACTTACTGTAATTTCTAATATGTTTATATTACTCTCTGCCCCTCAATCGGTACAATATGCATTAGTACCATTTCTTTTTCTTTAATTCAGTTACATATTACTGTAACTACTGTAATAATTAGTTACAATTTCCACTACTTTTTCTTTGTCGTCTAAAGACCATATTATCATTATATAATATTCAGTTACATAAACAATAATAATAATAATGATAATTATTATTTTAATGTATTTTTAATGTTTAAAAACAATTGGACAAAAGAAGAAATTCTCGTTTAGCCAAACAACAACAAAAAAAATGTAATATTTTTATTAAAAATACTCTTTACCAACAAATTGTTATTACTGTATATTTCACTAATAATATACATTTTTTTAAATTTTATAACCTTTCTATTAACTTTTTTTTAATTGTTTATTTGTTTTTTTTTAATATAAAAACCATCTTTGATTGTCGTTTTCGTTTAGCCAGCGCACCGACACACGCTGACTTTCTTCATTTACATAATATCAATCAAAATGGTTTACAAAAAAATATTTAAATATTTGCTTAGACAATGTTTATTAAACACAAAAAAAAACTAAACGACAATTATTACTACTTGTATTAAAAAAATAAAAAATAAACAATACTTTGATAAAACTACAAAAAAAAAACTAGCCCTCTTGTATAGCCGGAGTTTTATTGTCTCATAATTAAAAACAATTTCATAGCTACTTTTTTTTCATTAAGCCGTTCATTTATCTATCATTCATTCATTTGTCTTTATTTTTTGTGTTTTTGTTTAATTAATTAAACTTGTTTTTACTTAAGAGGAAAAAAAATATTTACATTATATTTAAAAATGCATACAAAACGCAAAATTATTAATATAACCCTTTAAAAAATATTACTCTTAATAAGAGAAGAAAAATTTTCTAAAGAAAATATTTTCTAATAATCTTTGTAATTTATTCAGGCTCAAGTTCATTATTGTAATAATTAGAATTTAGAATATGTGATGAAGTTACGTATTCTAATTCTTCAGAAGTGTGCGTTAAAAGAAAAATCTTTACTACTAGCACTAAAAGGTACATGGATGCTGATGAAGACCGTAGCGGATCATAAAATGCATTCCATCCTGTTAGTGTCTAGTAAATCTTTTTCTGTATTCTATTAAAATTATTACAATAATGAACTTGTTCCTGAATAGAAATACAAAAATTATTAACTCATAAAAAATTCGAAATAATATTCATCAATTATTTTCTCTTAATAGCAAGAGAAAAATTTTGTAAAGAAAATATTTTCTCTCTTAATAATAAGAGAACAAATTTCTAAAAAAAATATTTTTTCTCTGAAAAACAATAGAAAATTTTTCAAAAGAAAATGTGTTCTCTTAATAACAATAGAACATTTTTCTAAAGAAAATATGTTCTCTTAAAAAAATAGTTTCTCTCTTAATAATAATTTTTTTTAAAGCAAATATCTTGTATCTTAATAACAAGAGAAAAATTTTCTAAAGCAAACATTTTCTCTTAATAACAAGAGAACATTTTTTTAAGCAAATATTTTTTCCCTTAATAACAAGGGAAAATTTTTCTAAAGCAAATATATTCTCTTAATAACAAGAAAGAATTTTTCTAAATAAAACAAATTTTTTCTCAAGCAAACATTTTCTCTCTTAATAACAAGAGAAAATTTTTCTAATCCAAATACTTTCTCTTAATAGCAACAGAAAAATTTTCTAAAAAAAAATATTTTCCCTCTTAATACGAGAAAAATTTTGCAAAGAAAATATTTCCTCTTAATAACAAGAAAAACGTTTTCTAATGAAAATGTTTTCGCTTAATAAGTGAGATAAGAAATTTTCCAATGCAAATATTTCTTTTTCTTAATAACAAAATCAACAAATTTTCTGCAGAAAATAATTTCGCTTAATAAGAGAAACAAGAAATTTTATAATTTATATTTTGTCTTAAGAAAAAAAAATTTGCTAAAAAAAAAAAACATTTTCGCTTAATAAAAGAGAAATATGGGTAAGGAAAATACTACTCTTAATAAAAAAGAAATTTGGGCAAAGAAGATATTACTCTTAATAAAAGAACAATTTTGCTAAATAAAATATTACTCTTATTAAGGAAAACATTTTCTAAAGAAAATAGTTTGTCTTAATAAATAGAGAAAATTTTCAAAGAAATTATTACTTATAAAAAGATAAAAATTCTCTAAGAATAAGTTACCCTTAATAAGAGACAACTTAAAGAAAATATTTCTTTCATAAGAGAAAAAATAAAATATATCAACATTTTTTATGGAAATTATTGTAATTTTTTTTATAAAGAAAAAACTGTCTTAATAAAAGAAAAATTTTTAGAAGAAAATATTGCTCTTAATAAAAATAAAATTATATAAACAAAATATTACTCTTAATAAAAAACAATTTCCCAATAAAAGATAAATGAAAATTAAGAAAAAATGTTCTTTGAGAAAATACATATTTTTTAAATGTTTCTTGATATAATAAAAAAAATAATTCTCTTTAGAACTTTCTGAAGAAATTTTTTTTTAAGAAAATACTTCTCTTTAGAAGAGAAGCATTTTTCTTAAAAAAATATTTCTCTTTAAAAAAGAAAAATGTTTCTTAAGAAAATCTTTTTCTGTTTAGAACAGAACAATTTTTCTTAAGAAAATATTTCTCTTTAGTGGAGAAAAATTTTCTTAAGAAAATTTTCTTTTCTTTGAAAAGAGAAAATTTATTCTTAAGAAAATTTTCTTCTCTTTAAAAAAACATTTTTTTCTTAAGAAAATCTTTTCTTTACAAGAAAATTTTTCTTAAAAAAATCTCTTTAAAAGTAAACAATTTTGTTAGAAAATCTTTTTCTATTTAGAAGAGGAAAAATTTTCTTAACAAAATCTATTCTTTAGAAGAGAAAAATATTCTTAAGAAAATACTTCTCTTTAGAGGAGAAAAAATATTCTTAAGAGAATATAATTTTCTTTAGAAAAGAACAATTTTTTCTTATCTTTAAAAGAAAAAAAACTTCTTAAAAAATGTCTTTAAAATTGAAATATTTTCTTTAAGAAAATTTTCTCTTTAACAGTGAAGCATTTTCTTTAAGAAAATATTCTCTTCAGAAGAGAATAAGTTTTCTTAAAAAAATCCTCTTCTTTTCAGAAGTAAAAAATTTTCTTCTCTTTAGAAGAAAACAATTTTTTAAAGAAAATCTTTTGTTTAGAAAAGAAACATTTTCTTAAGAAAATACTTCTCTTTAGTGGATATAATCTTTTATATAACTGACTTTTTCGTTGCTTGAAAATACGAATCCCCCCTGAAGGGGTTAATAAAAACCTTTCTAATGCAAATTCCCCTTAAAACTACACAATGTATTTAATTCATTGAAGTTTACTTCAATGTGTATAAAATGACACTCTTTTCTTGTTTGTTTTTAAGACTTACGCAGGTAATTATTGTATAATTATGTATCTCATTAAAACGAAACAAAACACACAATTTAAAACAATAAAGAAATGAAAATATTTACATTTTCTATTAAGTTTTATACCAAAACATAAAATGGACATGTCCAACAAAGTAATAGGACGACACAATAAAAAAAAAAAACAACACGATTACATGATTCAAATCAAAGAAAGATTATTTCTTTATTTTCAATTCACAAAAATAAGTTACACAGATTGATTATAACATTTAGTTTCAAGATCTTTATAACAATTGTTTGAAACATTACTTTTTACACTTTAAATAAAAGCCCATTACTTCGTATAGGAAAACTACCGAAGCCAAAGAGATTCCTAAGACCCATATCAATAAAATACCAGCAAAATTCGACATACCCAATTTCTCTGGACCTTTATCTTCCGTATTAGAATACATGGTGGCTTCTACTTGTTTTTGTTTTTGAACATTTAAATTGACGGCAACGACACGCCATTCCCAGTATTTGTCCAAACCAGCTGAATGCCACCAATAAATAAGTTGATCAAAACGATCCAACATGGGCCAACAACGTTGGACAAAGGCCACAGTATATTGAAAATATAAATCTTCTTTCATGATTTTTAAATGTTCAATACTTTGTGATGATAAGTAGTCGCCTATAGCAAAGTGACCTGGAAGGAGGTTACTTTAATTTGAGTTTAAATTCAAAGAGAGTTAGAGTTGTAGAGAGAGTGTAATTACCAAAAGGCAAACGTTCTACAGTGAAACCCATATCGGAACGTGTTGAGGCCAATACTTCTAATTTGTCATCGTTATAAATATAGAAATTATGTAGAATCTCATTCATACGTTCCTTTCAAAAAAAATTAAGAGATTAAGAAAAAAAATCATACATTTTAACATAAATATTTACATCATCGGTATAACGTATGGCCGAAACCCATGCTTCCGAATTGGCTGCCCATTGCAGTTTATGATACATCATGCCATCTACAGTATCAGCAGCTTTTTCATAGCTACAAAGCAATATTACGGAAGAGTTTTCAAATACATCTGCCTGCTATTAAATTCTTACCTCGGTATCGTTAAAATACTAGCCAAACCACCTCCATAAATGCTCGTCAAAATTATATCGTTCATAAAGCAAGTAAAGAGTAATACTCTTACTGTAAACGAACGTACACGAGCATTACCCGATTGTGATAGAAAAAGCTTAATGGTCGTTACATAGGCAAACTTAAAGCTACGATACCAAGATACATCTTCTGATGCAAGATTCGATTCAAATTTGTGCGTGAAGCAGAGACTTATAATTTCAATTACTAGATACGCTAAAACAGCCATCCAAAGAGTGAATTGAAACGGTTCTAAGGGCAATAGCCAACTAGCTAAACGTCTGCAAGATAACGAATTATTTTAAAAGAAAATTATTGTGGAGTTTGCTATTTACCTGGGGGCTGGCACCAGACATGTTATGCCAGAACGTACCAAAAACATCGACATGTCCAATTGTAGATAATCAACATCCCTGAAGGAAAAATAAATCCATTTTTGAAATTTTCAACTTTATAAGGGAATAATAAATAACAAATGTTCTCTTGCCAAAGAAATTATTGTTTTCTCTTGCCAAAGAGAACACTGTTCACTTGCTAAAGAGAAATTGTTAATTCTTCTCTTGCTTTTTTAAGAAAAACATTCTTTTGCCAAAGAGTATATTGTTTTTTATATTACTCTTGCTGAAGAGAATGTTGTTCTTTTTTAAGAAAAACATTTCTGTTTCAAAAGAGAATGTTTTTTAATAAAAATTCTCTTGCCAAAGAGGATATTGTTCTCTTTTTTTAATTTCTCTTGCCAACGAGAATATTATTTCTTTAAATTTCTCTTGCAAGAGAATATTTTTTCCTAAAAAAATGTCTCTTGTCAAAAGAGAATATTTTTCCTCAAGGAGAATTATTTTTTTAAGAAAAATTTTCTCTTGCCAAAGAGTATAGTTTTTCTTAAGAAAAATTTTCTCTTGCCAAAGAGTATAGTTTTTCTTAAGAAAAATTTTCTCTTGCCAAAGAGTATAGTTTTTCTTAAGAAAAATTTTCTCTTGCCAAAGAGTATAGTTTTGTGTTGTTTTTAAGAAAATTATTTCTGTTTTTTTTTTAATTTCTCTTGCCAAAGAGAATAGTTTTTTCCAGAAAAATTTTCTCTTGCCAAAGAGAATATAGTTTTTTTAAGCAAAACATTTCTCTTGTCTCCTTTTTGTGTTTCTTTAAATTTTTCTTGGCAAAGATTAAGAAAAATTTTTTCTTAAAAAAAATCTCTTGCCAAGGGTGAATACTTTTTTTTTTAATTTGCCAAAAAGAATATTGTCCTTAAGAAAAATTTTCTCTTGCCAAGAATAGAATAGTTTTTCCTAAGAAAAATTTTCTTTGCCAAAGAGAATAAGAAAAATTTATTTTTTCAGAAAAATGTTCTCTTGCCAAGGAGAATATTTTTCTTAAGAAAAAATGTTTATTGCCAAAGAGGATATTTTTTCTTAAGAAAAATGTTATCTTGCTAAAGAGAATATTTTTTTAAGAAAAATTTCCCTTGCCAAAGATAATATATTTTGCTTAAAAAAAATTATCTTGCCAAATAGAATATTTAAAAAAAAATGTTCTCTTGCCAAAGAGAATATTTTTTTCTTAAGAAAAATTTTGTGTTGCCACAGAGAATATTTTTCTCCCTTTTTTTTAATCTCTCTTTAGAGAAGAGAATATTTTTCTAATTGCCAAAAATAATATTTTTTAGCACAGTTTCTCTTGTCAATAGTATTTTTTATAAAATTTTCTCTTGTCCAGAATATAGTTTTCTTAGAAAAAATTTCCCTTGTTAAGAGTATATTTTTATAAAGAGAATTTTCTGCTGTTAAGAATATAATTTTTTTTAGAAAAAATTTTCTCTTGTCAAGAGTGTAATTGTTTTAAAAATATTTTCTTTTGCCAAGAGTATAATTTTTTTAGAAACATTTTCTCTTGCCAAGAGTGTAATTTTTTTAAAAAAATTTTCTCTTTTCAAGAGTATGTGTCTTTCAGAAAAATTTTCTCTTGTCAAGAGTACATATTATTCTAGAGAAATTGTATTTTGTTTTCTTTTCTCATGTCAAGATTATTTTTTTTAGAAACTGTGTTTCTGGCCAAGAATATACTTTTGTGCAAACATTTTCTCTTGTCAAGAGTATACTCTTTTAAACAAACTTTATGTTATTGAGAAATCATCTTTTTAGAAATACTATTCTTGTTATTTTTTTAAGAACAAATTTCTCTTGTCATGATTATATTTATTTTAGAAAAATTTACTCTCAACAAAAGAATGTGTTTCAAAAAAATCTTCCTTTGGCAATAACATCTGTTGAAATTTTGTTTTTTGCTTTGGTCAAATCCTTTTTTTCTCTCTTATCAAGTGGAATATTTTTCCTTTAGAAAGTTATCTCTTAAATAAAATGTTTATATTTCTTACAAATAATTATTTTTAATTTCTTACCAAGAATACATGGCTCCTATAGAAACTTCCGCCATTCCTTTGGCTACCATTCCCAAACTGCCATCTCCCGTTAAATTAGGAAATACTTCACCCCAATCCGTGGCCTCGGCTTTAAAAATCGAAAACTCACATCTAATCACTACCAATTCTTAATTATATAATAATTAATTTACTTACAACTATCAATCCATACTTTACAATTATAAATTTCACAAAATGTCATCACTACTCGAGCCTCTGTGCCATCAATTTGTACCGCTCCCGCAGAAGAGCCGCCATAAGCTAAATCATAAGAATTATTTTCCATTTCTTGATAATTTATTACAAAATAAGGTCGATAATCAAAACCGGCTATAACTATTTCACGACCTTGTAAATTCTGTGTCTTATTGGGAAACAGCAAACGATTATAGAGAAAACTTTTATTCGAAGCATAATAATGATCGAGAAAAACTAATGTGTTTTGCTTTTCCGCTTTTGGTCCCTTATATTTGTTTGTTTTTATATTAAACATATCAGAGGAATTTGAGTCCATGGAAACCAATAAAATCGAGGGTTGTTCTTCAAAAAATCTATGTTGCTCAAAATTTATTTCAAAATTTTCATGCAAATAAATAAAAACAAAACGATTTCTTTTGGAACGCCATACAGAATATTGACTGGCATTTGTGAAACTTTCAATAAATGGCATAATATCATCTTGAAAAGCTAAAAAGCTCTGAAATAAAATAAAAAACATATATAGATAATAAAATATCCTTATTTCTTGACGCCAATCACTTACTTCACAATGTGTTTTCTCTATGGCCATTGTTAATTTCTTGGTCAATTCATTATAAGCAACACCATCATCACTTAGCTCCTCTTCCAATGTTTTAAAATCTGCAATATCCTTTTCAAATGATTCTTGTAAATTATTTAAATTTATATTAATAACCGAATAATATTCTAGAAAATTATAAGTTTTTAAATCAAATTCCACATCTGAATTCCATATCAAACAAATAGTCGTATCATTCAAGTACAGTTGAGCTATAAAGTAAAATTTAGTTATTTATTTCAAATTTAATAATTATTCCATTTATTTTACTTATGGCACTAATAACATGTGACCAGTAGATTACAGAGGACAACATATCCATTGTCTTATGCTAAAACGAATGTTGTGTTCTTTTCAATTTCTTTTATTTTTTTAACAATTCATTTGGTCAATTTATATCATTTTATATTTATCATTTTATGACTGCGAGTGACTTTAATTTTTGACTTAGTTACATGTAAATGCTTTTAAATATAATTTTATTTGTTTAAGTAATTTGTTCCTTTGCTAAATTAAGTATTTTTTTTTTTAGAAAAGGATAACGACAAAAGCAAACAAATTTATGATATTTTTTAATAATTTTTGAACATATACTATACAGGCTATTAAATTGATTTAAAAATAAATTATTTTACTTAAAAATATTTGTTGTAGTTAATAGTAAAGAACAATTTTTCTCTTAATATTTTTTTTTTCTTTTAAGAGAACATTTTTTATCTTCTAAAGACAAAATTTTTGTGTTGTTAAAAAATGTATGTCTTGTTATGAGAATAGTTTTCTTTAGAAAAATTTTGTCTTGTTAAGAGAATAGTTTTCTTTAGAAAAAATTTGTCTTGTTAAGAGAACAATTTTCTTTAGAAAATTAGTATTTTGTATATAAGAGAACAACTTTCTTTTGAAGAAGAATTTTCTTTAGAAAATGATTCTCTTATTAAAGAACAATTTTCTTTAGAAAATTTCTCTCTTATTAAAGAGCAATTTTCTTTAAAAAAATTTTCTCTTATTAAAGAACAATTTTCTTTAGAAAATGATTCTCTAATTAAAAAAAAAAACATTTTTTAATGTTAGGAGAAAATTTTTTTATTTCTTTCGTCTTTAAGAGAACAATTTTCTTCAGAAAACTTTAGAAACATTTTTTTAGACTTTTTGCTTACAATTTTTTTTGGATATTATTTTCTCTTGTCTTTAAGATGACATTTTTCTTTAGAGACATTTTAATATTGTTAAGAGTACAATTTTTTAGAGAAATTTTTCTTTTCTTAAGAGAACAATTTTCCTTAGATACACTTTCTTTAGAATATTTTTCTCTTGCTTTTAAGAGAACTATTTTCTTTAGTATATTTTTTTTCTTGTTAAAAATTAGTTTTCTTGTTAAAAGAATATTTTTTTTATCGAAAAATCTTGTCCTATTTTATATCGAAAATTTTCTTCTTATTAAAGAACATATTGAAAAACATTTTTCTTTAGAAAATTTTTTTCTTATTAACGAGAAATTTTCTTTACAGAATATTTCTCTTGTTAAAGAAGAATTTTCTTTAAAAAAGTTTCTCTTATTAAAGATTAATTCTTCTTTAATTAAAGAATAATTTTCTTAAGAAAATGTTTCTTTTATTACAGAATATTTTTCTTAAGAAAAAGTTTCTTTTATTAAAAAATTTCTTTAGACAATTTTTCTTTTATTAAGAACAATTTTCTTGTTATTTTATCAAAGAACAAATTTCTTTCTTTTATTAAAAGCAAATTTTCTCTAGAAAATGTTTTTCTTATTAAGAGCAAATTTTCTCTAGAAAATGTTTCTCTTATTAAAGAAAAATTTTCTTTAGAAAATTTTTCCCTTATTAAAGAACAATTTTCTTTAGAAAATTTTTCCCTTATTAAAGAACAATTTTCTTTAGAAAATTTTTCCCTTATTAAAGAACAATTTTCATTAAAACATTTTTCTCTTATTAAAGAAAAATTTTTATTAGAAAAATTGTATCTTATCATAAAGATATTATTTTTTTAGAAATTTTTTTCTAACTTTAGAATTTCTTTAGAATTTTTTCTTGTCATTGTATATAGAAAATTCGCGTTTTCTCTTTAAGAAACAAATTTTCTTTAGAATTTTGTTCGTGTCTTAAAGAGAATAATTTTCTCTTGTCTTTAAGAGGACAATTTTATTTAAAAAATTTTAGCTTATCTTAAGAGAAAATTTTTCTAAATAAAATTGTTCCCTTAGAGAGCATGCCACTCTGAGAACAAAATTTTTCTTAGCATTTTCTTATTATATATTTCGTATTGTTCACACGAAAAAACTAAGAGAACAACCATGTGCACATGTGCGCCACTTTTATAAGTACTGCTTTAGAAAAATGATCTCTTATCATTAAGGGAACAATTTTCTTTAAATATTTTTTCTCTTGTTGAACAATTTTCTGTAGAAAATTTTTTTCTTAGAAAATATTTCTGTTATTAAAAATCAATTTTCTTTAGAAATTTTTTCTCTTATTAAAAGAAAATATTTGCTGAAGAAAAGTTTTCTGTTATTAAGAGAAAATATTTTCTTTAAAGAGATGATATTTTCTTTAGCCTCTTAGAAATAAATTTACTTTAGCAAATTGTTTTGAACAATTTTCTTTAGAAAATTTTTCTCTTGTTAAAGAACAATTTTCTTTAGAAAATTTATTCTTGGAAATTGTTACTGTTCTGTTATTTAAAAACTATTTCCTTTAAAAAATTGTGCTCTATTAAGAGAAAATATTTTCTGTATAAAACTTTTCTATTATTAAAAGAACAATATTTTCTTAAGATTTTTTTTTTATTAAGAGATTAAAATTTGATTTCTTTTGTCTTTAAGAGAATATTTTCTTATAAAATTTTTCTCTTAACTTTAAGAGAACAATTTTCTTTAGTATTTTTTGCTTGATAATAGAACAATTTTCTATAGAAAAATTTTTTCTGGTTAAAAGAACATTCTTTTCTTTTTCTCTTATTAAGAGAAAATATTTTCTGTAGAAAACATTTCTGTTATTAAAAACACAATTTAAGAGAAAAGTGTTCTCTCTTATTAAGAAAACAATATTTTCTTCAGAATATTATTTTAATCTATTATTAAGAGAAAATATTTTCTTTAAGAAGAAAATATTTTCTTTAGCCTCTTATAAATATAAATTTTCTTTTGCAAACTGTTGCGAACAATTTTCTTTAGAAATTTGTTCTCTTATTAAAGAACAATTTCCTTTAGATATATTTTTTAAGAGAACTGTTCCGAACAATTTTCTTTAGAAATTTGTTCTCTTATTAAAGAACAATTTCCTTTAGATATTTTTTTAAGAGAAAATATTTTCTTTAGAAGATATTTTTTCTTATTAAAAGAAAATATTTTTTTAGAAGATATTTCCTCTTATTAAGAGAAAATATTTTCTAGATCTATTTTCTTTAGCAAAATTTTTCTGTTATTATGAGAACAATATATTCTTAAAAAAATTTTTCTTATAAAATAAAATTTTTTCTTTAGAGAAACTTTCTTTTTATTAAGAGCATAATATTTTCTTTAGAGACATTTTCCTCATATTAATGGAACATATTTTCTTTAGCAAAATTGTTCTTTTATTAGGAGATAAAATATTTGCTTTAGAGACATTTCTCTTTTATTAAGAGAAAATATTTTACAAAAAATTTCTTTAGAATTTTTTCTCTTTTATTGAGAGAACATTTTCCTCTTATTAAGACAAGTATTTTCTTCAGAACTATTCTTTTTGGAATGTAATCGTTACTTTTTTTCATAATGAGTTTTTTTTTTCTAGTGTAGTTTGTGGTTTTTATAATGTTTTCAGTGTAATATAATATTTTTGATAATTTCCTTATCTTATAATATTATTAGCATCGTTTTAGTTTTATCTAAGAGAAAATGATAAGATGTTTTAAATGTTTAGTTTTGTTTAATATTTTGTTCTTAAAGTATTAGATATTAATTTTAGCGTGATCTTGAATGTGTTTTATGTTTAAAATAATCAAATATTATCTAATATTAAATAAATAGTAAGACCAACATTTTACGGCCATTAAGTCTAATAAAAAACGTGAAAACGGTGCTGTAAATTATTTATTATAAATTCATTAAATATTGTGGTGATTAATTATAATAAATTGAAAAAATAATAATAATAGTATAATAATAATAATAATAATAATAATAATAATAGTATAATAATAATATTATTATAAACAAAATGTTTCATGTAGCCTTATTTATATTATATTTACAAAGAACAAATTTAAAAAGAAAACGTGCAGAGAGTGTAAGTTAAATTTTAATTTTTGTTATCTAATACATAAGTTTATAAACTTATTTTAATACAAATATTTAAATCAAATTTGTTTAACATTTTTCTGAAATTTTATATTTTAGTTTAAATAGAACCCTAATTTTTTTTTTCCTAAAGACAAGGGGGAGATCTTGTCTATAGTTGGTTTTAGTTTGATAGGGCATAATTAATCATTGACTAATTATACGATATACAATTTATAAGTATCTTAGAAGAAAAAAGTCACCCGGGTAATTAGAGCGTAATAAGCAGACAAATAATTACATGTGTATGTGTATGTATGTGAGTGTGTGTGTGTATTGTAATAATGTTGAATACAAAGAAATTTATTTGCTTTGATAAGTAATATTTTTTTTATTTCTTATTCTTATTTGTTTTGCCTCGCACTTGAAGGAAAAAAGAAGAAGTTTTAATTTTGAAAAATTCAAATTTGAAAGCAAAAAAAATGTAATTCATTTGTAAATTTAGAAATTTGTTTCATATAAATATTTCTTCTACTTATATTTAAATAACTTTCAAAAGAAAGTTCTGCTTTGAGATCATTTTTATTTTAACTTATTTGAACCTTTTTAAAAAGTTTTTTTATTATTATTATTATTTTAAAATATTAATGATTTACTTAGCGATATCTTTATAGCATTTTTTTTATTATTTTATATATATTTATGTCTTTGGCTTTAATTATTTATATTATTTTAAGTTTACATCTTAGTTTTTTCTTTTTTAAGTTAAAAAACTTGTAATGGTCGATAGTTTTAATTGCTGGCAATTATCTACGTATTTATATGTTTATGATTTAGTTTTTTTTTCAATTTTAAATTGAAAGTATTTTATTTATATTTTAATATTTTATTTCTTAACATTCTGTATGGTAATTATTATGTCTCTTGTTTTGACTGCAGAAAATCAGCAAGAAATTTTTTTGTTTCTTAAAATTATATTTAATTGATTTTCTACGTGCTCAGTTTAAAATAGATGTGTGTCTGTCAGTTAGTCATGTTCGGCCTTTTAGTGGGCATTTCACTTTATTCGCTATAGTGAAATGTGAAATGTAAATACGGCTGCTGCCATAAAGGGCTTTAAAATAGACTTTCTAAATATATTTTTAAAGTTACATTCATTATTTGTAAGCTTTTATTTTTCGTTCGTTTAATTACAAGACGAAAAATTTAACATTTGAAGAGAAAAATATTTTGTAAATTATATGACTTTTTGACAGAAAAAATTAATTAAATAATTGCTATAGTAAAAAGATTTTAAAATTTGAAAATAAGAGGATTTTTTTGATTTGAGAGTCTTCTTGGCATTTCACTTTATTCGAAATTAAATTAAATTTGATTAAATTTTTTGCAGAGCATAATGTGAAAAATTATACTCTGAAGTTTTAAGGTGATTTTATGAGAAATACCTACATGCAGAGAAAAAATATGGTTCTGGTGACCATAAACTAAGAGCAACATACTATGATTGTAATATATGATTCCAGGTTACAATAGGTATTTT
>MINK01175517.1:0-21243 GCA_001735545.1 Phormia regina | reverse complement strand
CCCCCCAAAAAAAAAAAATATATATAAAATCGTGACAAGAAATCAAGATATCAAACTCCAAGCGTAGATATTTTTTAACTGTCAGAGATAACTTAGAAAAGTAAGCTTTTTTTGATCTTGTTGGGAACTTTCTGAAAATATATCTTTGAAATCGAATTTAATTTATAAAAGTTACTATTTTTAAACATTTATATACACGAGATAGTAAAATTTGATACCCTGTAGCTTGTTTCGTATTATCACAGGGTGACTACAAGATTTATATTTTTTGCATACATTTCAATTCCATCCGAACAGTAGTTTATGACATACGGAATTATGGGTCCATATGGTCACCTTCTTTCTGTTTTAACAAATTGCAAAAAAATAATAAAAATCAAATCAATCAAAAAAAAAATAAACAAAAAAAAAAAAAAATAAAAAAAAAATGAAATTCAACTAAATCTTCTNNGAGTGTTCGCCCTTTGAAGGTGATTCCGATCCTATTAATCAGGAAAATGCGTAGATTTTTTTTGATTTTTTTTAACTTGTAACCTTAATTAGTAAAACATTTACAAAATAAGTATTTTATTTTAATTTATTTTTCAATTTAAATCCTTAATTTCATTACTTTACCTAAACATGTTTTCAAATCGTAAATTTGTCTTAACAAATCTATGGCAGACATCTTTAACAATGATGCTAGACTGAGATGATGTGTTTTATATAAAAACTTTTTTCTTTTTCTTTTGCTAATGAAAATTGAACACGATTTTTCTTTTAGGCCAAAAAAAAAAAAAACAAAATAAAATAAAAAGAATAAGATAAAAACAAAGAATAAGCTAAAACAAAGTAACTTAATTTCAAACAAAGTCATTTATAAGTTTTAAGTCGGTCAATTGATGACCATTTCTGGCAAGTGGATTAATGGTAAAATAAGAAATGAAAAGTAAAAATGAAGACGAGACCCAATGACGCTTCATTTAAACGTAAAGAAAAAATAATATTAATAAAATGTTTTCAAGAGATTTGATCATGTCATGTTGCACAGTGGGGCCAAAAACTCCAGTACTACTAGTCAGTTCGAATTGAAACGTAGAGTAGTCATATTTAACAACCTCGAGTATAAATTTTTTATTTATTTTTTTAAAACAATTTTCTCTAATTTTATTATTAAATTAAAAATAATTTTTCTTTATGTACTTCAAAAGATTTAGAATTTGTCGAAATGATGAATTTTTGGAAAACGTAAAATTTGTATGAATTAAAAAAAAATGTCAAATAAATAATTATTGCGTCATTTAATAAAATAAAAGATTTAAATCTATTTGAGTACAAAATGGCAAGAGTGTAGTTTTTTACAAAACAAAGTATTTTGATTTGATATTGAACTGTTGTTTATCCGGTGCTATCATAGGCTGACTACAAGATGAGTTTTTAGAGAAATGAAATCTTATACTAAAACTCTTTTATCTATTTATATATTTCAATTACATCTTGGCATTTTGTCCCACTGTGTGTTGAAAAAATGGAATTTCAGCAAAGTTCTATGCTAATTTTTAAAATTTAGAATTAAATAAAAGTATTGATGTTTAAGAAATTAATTTAAGGAAAATTGAATTCAAAGGATTTTTTTTTTTTAACAAATGGAATGACCTTCAACTAACCAACCTTGTTTGGAACTATTTTTTTAATATTTCTTTATATACCTATAAACAATGTTCTATTCTTTTATTGGTTTAGGAGAATGTTTGCATTTTTTTTAATGTCGTTAAGCTAATTTGGGGCGTTGCCGTTATTATAAATTAAAATAGACACCAAAACACCCACTCACTGTTATTTTATACACTTTGTTCGAATCTTGAAATTAATCTTTTTCTTATACTCATTCCATTATTAAGCCAACATGTAGAATTTTTTATTTTTACTTTTTTTTTATTTTGATTTGTAACGAATTTGTGTAACATGACTTTTAAGACAATAATTTTGAAGAAAAAAAAAAAAGCAAATCAAAAAATCAATTTAAAGGCATGAGCCAATATTTATAGTTGTATGTAATTTTATTTATTTAAATAAATGCATTTCAGTGGTCAATTGTTAGTTGGTATCTAGTAAAACAAAAAGTTCCCTGGAACTCCATGCAGACATGTCGTATGACATGCCATTACTTGTCACTCTCATTATGTTCTTGTAGGTAACAGAGGGAAAAAAATTACAACACGCGTTTAAAACATTGTCACGTTTGTTTTGTTCACTTCAGTTTCAGTTTATTTTAAAAGTTTCCAATATAAGTTTTTGTTTTTGTTTTTCTACAATTTCAATTGATTTTATTTCAATTCAAACTAAATAGGTTTTCAAGAACAAAACAAAAACAAATCTATATGGCTTTATTCTATTCTGATGGCTATTCTGTTGACTTTCGACTATTTATCTATTAACTATGGGCTTAGTAATGGAATCTACAGACTCATAGTTTTGAAGCCATTGTTAAAAGTTTAAAAACTAAATCGATATTTTAAGTGAATTACTTTGTAGGTAACATTTTTCAGCTTTGTCTGTATTCGTGTGTATTCCGTCTGTCTGCACATCTAAACAATTTAGCACTAATTAAATTATATTAAATTAAATTATTTCATATTTTGAAAATTTATGTTTTTTTTTCACTATAAAATTTTACATAAATAATTTCAATGGAAAACAACAATTAATTTCAATGGAAAACAACAATTTAAATTTCCCGTATTCTTTCAAAATATCCAATAAAAATATAGTTTATTTAAAATTATCTACAAAAAAATTCTTGGCAAATTTTCTAAAAATAAAAAAGTGAAATAATTGCTGAAGGGTAATTAAGATTCCAAACAGTCCACATGTTTAATTTTTCACATCCCTTTTTATTCTTTCGACAACAAGTCTGTCCATCTAGACAGACTTAAAGTCCAACGAAAAAAGTGTCATGTAAACGATCAATCGATTTGTTTTTCCTCATTTTGTTATTTTTTACTCCTAAATAACATTATTCTTACATTTTGCTTCTTTTGCTCTATATTTTGTCCTTGTTAAATTGAAAAAAAGTTTCGCTTTTTAGTTTCACTTTCGTTTGAAATCTACCACGAAAACATAAAATGCTTCATATTGAGAAAAAAGCGTAGTTTTCCCAACCAAAAACAGGCGATTTAAACCACGATTTTTGTTTTTAAAAATTTTTGTGATTGTTGCATGAATGCAAAGTTGTTAAAAGAGTTTCTGCTGAAGTTATATGTATGTAGCTCTTATACACGATTTAATGACATTTTGTGATCATAATAAACTGATGTCAAATACTTTATCCAGATTAAAGTTCTAAATAAGAAGAAAATAATAAATTGAAAACATTTTTTTTATAAAAGAAAAAAAAACATAACATTAAATTATTGCATACGTATAGAATAAATAAGATAACTTAAGAAAATAATTTAATTTAGAATTTAGATTAAAAAATTAAAAATAACCTAGAAGACGGTGAATTGTTTCACTTTGGTTTTTCTGACTAAAACTATAGAAAAGAACTGAAAATTACTTGAACAGAAGTATATCTGATTTCTATTGAACTAGTACTCAAGTTAGTACTTTAAGAATTTTTTTTTAAATTATTAATAAGGTTTATGTCGTCTGTTTCTGGCTCACTTTGTAATTCCATTTGACTTCTCAGAGTATTTTTTAACAAAAAGATTTCCGTAATTTAATTTATCTTAAAAATATTGCTTTACATTTGCGACAAATTTTATATTCTAAACTTTTTAAATCTATCATTCAATAACATAAGTGTTTGAGTTACTTAAAAAGTCTTAATTAAAAATATCTGTCTGCCTTATTCCATTAGAAATAACAAGATCTACAAAATGTCATTTAACTCCATAAACCAAACAATAAAAAAAAGGAATTGAGAGAAAAAAAAAATGTTAGAATTTAGAAAAGTTAGAAGAAACTATTAAATGACATTGATTTACTTTCCATATCATTTAAAAGTGACATTATACAAGGAAATTACACAATCTAATGACATCAATGGCAAAACATACTAAAGCCAAGACATTTCGTAAAAATAGAAGAAAAAAAGAAAAGATCATTAAACCACCTTCTGGCATTTGACTCTTTAAGACATTTTTTTTTTTGTTTAAATTTAAATGTTCAACTTAACTTCCTTGTTATTTAAATAAAATCAAAACCATTTTATAGACCATGTACTGAGGACTATTTAGTACTAGAATTTATTAAAAGTTTTTGTTTTCTATTCGCATTCACTCACTCTCTATTGAGTTCGCGTTAGCGCTATCAATCCTCATAAACATCTGAATAATCTAGTATTGAAAAGAATTTACATTTTTGCTTCTTGATTTGCTAGAAAAAATTTTAAAATTGAAAGAAAAGAAAAAAACTCCAATGAATGTCTTTAATTAGTTTAGAAAACGACATTTGTTGTTAAACTGACGGGAAATGTCTTAAATTTGCTTAGTGATGGAATTCATTACGTTTCTTCTTTTAACCAACTAGTAAAGTGAAATGGAAAACTCATTAGAATAAAAGAGAGAAAAAAAGATCTTAAAGCTTCTTATTGGAAAACTTGGTAAAAAAGATAGATGGATACTTGGTGTATAAGCAGCAGCCATTAGTCGAAATGATCTTATTTATGGTTATAGAAAACAAAAACAAGATCACTTTCCTCTACACTACGAAAGCAAGCACCCACTTTTATTTTAGTTGTTGGTTTATTTTCCTTTATTTTTATTTTTATTATTATTCTTATTGTTGTTAGTAAGTAAAACTAAAAGATATCATCATTTAGTTAAACCAATCCATCCCATAACATCACATATACTCCTTGGGATATCAGACACATACACAAACAAATATTATATATAAAAAAACTTGACAATATACGAGGGATGCAAGAGAATATATGGATTTTAATTTAATGTGATTGAATTAATTATATATGATTTGATTATGGAATTAGGAGACTACAAATTAATAAAATTAATTTAAGAAATTAATTAAAATTTAGTAATTTAACTTTACGCTTTGGTCATCACCCTCGTTTATTAATATTCAAAGCAATTGTAATGCTATGTGAACGTACATATACAACTATATGTTGTATATGTACGTTCACATATATGAAAAAAATCATCATCAGAAAAAAATAGTTGAACAATGCAAATGTTTGAGAGAATTCTATCGACACGCATGCATCTAAATTTATTTGTCAATCAGACTTAAACTACGACTTGGTCAGTTTCATAAAATAGCAATAATTGCCTTGTAAGCGCTTTACTTTGCTTACCAAACTCACTCACATGCACTCACTCACACACATATTCATAGCAGTCATCTATATGTATATTTTTTGGTGGAGCAAGCGAGCAGACAGACAGACGGACGGACGGACGGACTGACGAACAGATGAACTGAAAATAATGTATGAATGTTATTTGTTTGTGGTCAAAAGTGTATGGAAATGAACGTACAATATATATTGCATGCAACTCTGTGCCAATATAGGAGACAGTGACGTAAGTTAATCTTGAAATGATTTTTAAAAATAAAATACCTATATGTTCATAAGAATCATAATATCTTTGTGATCTGAATTGAACCTACATAACTCTTGAACTGATGTAGAAGTTATGTTGAACTTAACTAAAAGTTGAGTTGAACTAAAGTACAATTGAACTAGAACTGAACTAAAAATGAAATTGAACCTAACTGTAATTGAACTGAAACTGAACCTAAATTAAACTAGAACTAAAGTGAATATTTATTTAGAACTGAACTAAAACTAAACTAGAACTAAAGTAAAAGTTGAATTAGATCTCAACTAGAATCGAGTAAATTCCTCCTTAAAGAAACGTCACTGGATTTATTGTTTCAACAGATTTACATATATTTTATTCAGATTCATAATTTTTAGGGTGGTTCCGATCAGATAAAAATTCTTCAATAAAAAATATATTGCTGTTTTTCACTTAAACTTTAGTACATTTTTTATAAAAAATTGTTTTATAAAAAATTGTATAAACATTTTATTTTAAATTTTAATATCGTTAACTTTATATAGCTCCTGAATAACTAGACTAGGAGCCTTCCTAATATTTATATGTCTGCCTACATTATTTTCTTTCATCACATGACGGTGATGAAACGACAAAAAAAAAAAATAAAAAAGAAGGTTAAAAATATTTATTAAAATTGAAAAAAAAAAAAAAAAAACAAATAGAAAAAATCTTAATAAAGAATCAACCTTAACTTTCAAAATGTACTCTCATAAATTTTCTCTCTACAACACTTAAATGTTACAAAACTGACTGCAACACTTAACATCGACAAGAAAACAACAAAATACAGTAGAATATTCAAAATAAGGTCCAGGGTTATTAATATGGGACACCTTTGTTTTGATTGTTAAAAATGAATATTTGTGGCTAAAGAAACGAACGCGTTGTTTTTTTTTAGCGTGATGTGTTTTTGAAGTGATGTTGATGTCTCTATGTCATAAAGAAATCATAATTTTTGTGATCTGAATTTGAACCTACATATACTTGAACTGATGATAGAATTGTTGAATTAACTAAGATGAGGTTGAATTAAAGTAACATTGAAGCTAGAACTGAAACTAAAAATGAAATTGAACCTAACTATAATTGAACTGAAATTGAACCTAAATTAAACTAGAATAAAGTGAATTTATTTAGAACTGAACTAAAATAACTAGAACTAAAGTAAAAGTTGATAGATCTCAACTAGGATCGAGTAAATTTCCTCCTTAAAGAAACGTCACGTGATTTATTGTTTCAACAGATACGTATATTTTATTTCAGATTCATAATTTTTAGGGTGGTTCGCACAGATAACTTTCTTCAATAAAAAATATATTGCCTGTTTCACTTACAACTTGTAGTACATTTTTTATATAAAAATTGTTTTATAAAAATTTATAACATTTTATTTTAAATTTTTTGGAAAAACAAAAATATCGTTTAACTTTATATAGCTCTCTGATAACTAACTAGGAGCCTTCTAATATTATATGTCTGCCTACATTATTTTCTTTCATCACCATGACGAATGATGAAACGACAAAAAAAATATAAAATAAAAAAATAAAAGGAAGGTTAAAATATTTATTAAATGAAAAAAAAAAAAACACAATAGAAAATAATAAAGATCAACCTTAACTTTCAAAATGTTACTTCTATAAATTTTTCTCTCTACAAACACGTTAAATGTCTACAAACTGACTGCAACATAACATCGACAAGAAATAACAGAAGTAGAATATTCAACATAAGGTCCAGGGTTTATATTGGCACCTTTGTTTGATGTTAAAAATGATATTTGTGCAATATAAGAAACGAACGGCGTTGTTTTTTTTTTACGCGTGATGGTGGTTTTGAAGTATGTGATGTCTTTGGCATAAAAATGTTGTTGGTTTTGTTTATTTTTTTTTCATATTAAAGTACTTCACTTAGAATCAACTAATTATGTAACGCTTTCGTCCCAACGACAGGCCTCCACTTTATTTGGAATAGGGATCTCAATTTTCTGGACTTTATGATTTCCTGAGCGGGAAAAGTTTTTAATTCTAGGATTGCCGTATCCCGGTCTTTAAACTATAGATAATCCTTTCATTGTGAACAACGTGTAGATCAATATAGCAGATTTGGAAAATGGTTGTAAATGTCTAGAAAATTGCAAATCTCGTCTAATTGGTTTACACTAACAGACAATCATCAAAGAATTTTGTTAGTATCGACACAATAAAAATTTTTAAATGATGGATATTATTTCGAACACTTTATGAGTTAATAATTTTTGTAATTTATTCAGATTCAAGTTCATTAATGTAATAATCAAGAAAAAAAAAACAGAACTGAGAAAGAGCTGACAAAGTCATGAATTTAACATAGTGTTGTCATTTTTTTTTACAATTAACTCAATTGCTTAATTTTGTGTAAAAATTTAATAAATATGTTCAAGAAAAAATACACATTTTTAATTTATTCAATCATCTACTTGATTGATTTAATTAATTTATTAATTGATTTATTAATTGGGAATTTTTTTCTGTTTTGTATTTTTTATAGTTTTTAGTAATTGATATTATCATTTTGGTGAGAGGTGCATATTTAAACAAGTTTATAATTAAATGAATTATTTTCATATATATTTGTTAATTGGTGACTTTTTTCTGAGTGGAAGGAAGTACTTAGTGTTGCAAAAGAGCTGCAGATGGTTGTCATTGGTAGGATGTTCTTCATTTATACTTCTTGTTCCTTGCTTTCGAAGTATTTCTCTTAAAAATACGTTTATAAAAATTTTTAACAAAAAATCCGTTTCAGCTTTATTAAAAAATGGTTTAAAATTATACAAATTTTAATTTACTTAGAAATTATTAACATTTTTTCTCGCAATATTTTAATTTATTTTTACTTTTTTGGAAGTCATTTTTAGGAACTTCCAAAAGAGCTTTCACTTTTGAAGTAGTGACGCTATTCTTTTTCAGAAGCTCTTGATCGTTTTTTTGCTGGGAATTTTTGTAGAATACAGAAAAAGATTTATTAGATACTAGACACTAGCAGGAGTGTGAGTTAAAAGAAAGATCTTTACTACTAGCACTATAAAGCACATGAATCCTGATGAAAATCGTAGCGGATCAGAAAATAAGATTGAATTTCTTGTTTAAAATATCCCTAATAAAATATTTTATTTCATGTTATAAATTCGAATTAAGGATTTTCGAACACACTTTTTACTTTTTCTCTTAACTCTTCCCGTTAATGTTTTGTCAAAACATTAGTTAGTTTTTAGAGCTGAGATTTCATTATTATGCTCCCAAATAAACCGTTTAATTAATTGCACACAAAAACTTACTAATACAAAAATATATATATAACAGTTCCTAGCTGATCTTTTAGTTTAAATTGTTCAAAAAATGACTAACAGCCGTATTCACAAAAATAATGTTAACTTGATAAAGGTTTACTATTTTTTTCTTATGGAAATTTACATACAAAAAGTTAGTAAACCTTTATCAAACATACATTATTTTATTGTGAATACTGCTGTAAATGTATAAGTATTTTGCTTCCATTATGGTGCTTTTAAAATTCCCGGGAGAGCAGGACATTAAAAACTGTAAATTTTGTCGAAAATCCCGGGAGGGAAAATCTCGAGATGTGTTCCCTATTTGAAAACTATTCTTATAAATATTTCCTTCAATATATACATATGTATGTGTGTAAAGTTTATGTCAGAATGTAGAAAACCCTTTATGTCTATGCTGATCATTTCTTAAACTATTTTTATTTTCTCTTTTTCTTTTAAATACTTTAAGTTAGGATTCCGTATGTTTTATTATTATTATTTTTTGACTTCAGTGGCATGTGTGGTAGTTTTATTTCTAAAAGGGTTTTCATTTCAAATTTAATCGTTTTGATAACATTTCAACAACATTTTCTAACATTTTTACTATTGCAATGTTTTGTTTTTCTATCTTGTCTTTGGTTTTTGTTGATGTTGTTGTTGTTGTTAGTTGTTAGCATCATTTAAGCCATAATTTTTCTTTTAAACCAAACTAAAGTAGCCACATGTGGTCGCAGTTATTACCACAACCAAGTTGCATGAATATTCCAAAGTGTAGGTATAATATTGCATGTTATTGTAATTGTGAGAGTGTGTTTGTGCTGAAGGTGATGACAGCCATGCGTTTTTTTTTTTTTTTTTTGTTTCTTTTAAAGGGTTAAAAAGTATTAATTTGTTTTTGACGCGTGCGTACATTTTACATATAAAATTGTTTAAATATTTATTACATCGTTTTTTTATATTAATTCTACCAATGAAATGATAGTAAGAGGCAACTTATGTGCTACATAAAAACGTTACATGTTTTATATTACTAAGTTCTTTCATAGCTGACGAGTAATGTAAGTGGTAAGCAATTTTTATTTCATTTCATGTTAATCATGTAAAATAATAATTCCATATGATAATTTAGAATATAAGTATTTTCATATTATGATTCATGCTAACTAACTATTTACTATCTACTTTGCTAGCAAAAATTAATGCAAATAACTACATAAACAATTTATAAAGTAGTGGCAATTAATATTCTATAAGGCGGAACTAGTAGTTCTATAAACTGCAAATGTGTTTCTGTTTATGTTTGTGTTTATGTGCGATTCTTATGTTGTTTGTAAAATATGTTTATGTAATGATAAAAATTTAAATTTTTCTTTGAATATTCATAAATTTCTCTAGCCATTATTTCGTGTTCTGTAAATACATATAAAAGAAAATTTATAATGTAGCATTATTTTGAAATTCGTATAATAATGCCAAAGAAAGTTGTCGATCGATAAATGAGTACTAAGATACTTATTAACGATTTTCTATGAAATAAAATTGTTCTACCAAAAAGAATATTTAAACAACCTTTAAAAATATATATATATATATATATATATATATATATATATATATTTAATATATAGTCAATATATTATATATATATATATATATATATATAATAATATATATATATATATATATATATAATTATATATATATATATACTAATATATATATATTATATACTATATATATATATCTTAAATTATTTTATAATATATATATATATATATTATATATATACTATATATATATTATATATGTAAAGCCTGAATTACAAGAGTAGTTTGATGCCTGATTTACAAAAAGTTATTCTACAACTCATTATATTTTCACTTTAAAATTTATTAATTTTTTTAAGTTTAACAAAATGTTCCAATGATTATATATAAGGGTAATGCTAAAATTCATCTGATAAAAATCTCAACTTTAATATCATTAAGACTCAATTTAACATTACTAAAGATTTAAAATATAACTAACCGATAAAAAAGGAGTTTTCATCAGTTTATTTGTTCAGCGAGAAGTTATAATATTTGGATGGTTATTGATTGTTCTTATTATAAAAAGTGATATTTCTATTTATTCTACAATTATTTTCCAATGCATTCAATAATTTGTCAAAGCTTGTCATATAAAAATTATAAATAAAAATTTTGAACAACTTTTTTTGCCTAAAATTATCTTAAGGACGTTTATCTGAAAAAGTCCATCTTCACTTTTTCTTATAATTTTTTTTTGTAGGAAGCTTTATCGATACTAAATATATATAAAACGAGAGAAGAAGGTATAGTCGGTCAAGACCGACCATATGATACCCTACACCATTGCCTATGTGTACCAAAATTCGGGAAGGAGCCAATTATGGACCTATACTTGTATTAAGTGGAAAATAAAAAAATACTATTACAGAATATTACGTCGATACTAAGATTCACATGTATTTATGCACTTTTTGGTGATTCCCGAAATTGGGTCTTATATGGGAGCTATGGTCAATTATGGACCGATCTTCATGAAATTTTGCACTGTCACTTATATATATATTAAATGTGTAACGAAAAATTCGAGTCGACAATTTATATGGAAAACAACAAATAAATTTAAAATTTTGTTATTGTTTCCCATATATTTTGTCGAACGAATTTTTCGATCGACATCGTGGGACAGGCTGTAAGTCTCTAAATAAAAGATCATTTACATTAAGGATTATGGCAGCGGTTTTTGCACATATATATTTTTTTATACAGATATATCTTTTTATTTTGAATTTTTAAAAAATAAAAAAATTAATTAAAAAAAGCCTTTAATTAGCTTTGCGACTGCATGCAACTTTTCATATCCTCTTGCCAACAAACATAAAAGCTGCAGCGATTTCTTCCGAGGGAAATGCTCAATGTGAATGGATTCTAACTATTTCCATAGATTGAAATAATGTTACTTACATATATACAATTCGGTTAATCAAATAATTTATCATTAAACGCTTATTACCCGATGAATAATATATAAAGTCGAATAATTATTTGTCAAATAAATCGATTAAAATGAGACCCTGATTAATTGGATTTAACATTATTACATATTTTCTTCTTTATTTTTGTTTTTATAGAAAATTTTCTTTGAATTTTCTTTTAATGGAAAATTTTCATTTAATTTCATTTTTTATAGGAAGTTTTAGCTAAAATTTCGTTAAAAAATAAACTTTTTATAGAATATTATCATTTAATTTTCTCTAAGAAATAATATTATTTTTATAAAATTATTTTTTTCTCGAATTTTTTTAAAGGATTTTGCGTTGGCTTTTTGTGATTTAATCTTGTCATTTTCATATAATTCTCTGTCCTTAATAAATTGCCCATAATTTCTTAACTGTTTTATTTATTGAAACAATATTATTGTCAACATTCCATTTAATTTCAATCCCATTCAATTTACTTATTGATATATTTTTTTTAGTTATTTTTTTACTGAATGAAAAATATTATATCTTGAAAATGTAAAAATTTCAGTTTAGTTTGAATTTAATGTTAAAAAGAATTCCTTATTTATAAGTTAAAAATGTTGCTGTTGTCATTGTTGTTATTGTTGCTGTTTATTAATCTTTTGTTATGCATCTTGTTTTATTTGACTATTTGAAGTGCCACACCACAGCACCAAGCAAATGGACTTTATTATGACTATAGACAGGAGGGAGTAAAAGGAGACAGTAGAATATGTATATCTGTGTTTAACAAATAAAAAATTAATAGAAAATTATTTAAAAAATAAACATAATCTTTGGATCGTAAAACCTTTTCTTTTTCTTCTTCAAAAAAAAAAAATAAATAAATAAATAAATAAATATATAAATAAATAAAATAAAAAACTAATTGTTATTCTGCTGTATCAAGTACTTACGTCCGACTTATTATGTCGGACAAAAATATCAACAGATTTTGATATTTCTTTTACATATTCGTAAAAATATAGTTTTAAAGTTGTAATAAAACAGTCTTTTCACTATTAAGAAAAACATATTAAGTTTATTATTTTTTTTTTCTGTGTACGATTTTTTTTAATCTCTTTAAAAAAAGTATAAAAAATAGTTATACAAAAACAAAAATCTTAATTGAAAATATATATAAAAATTATATTAAATTTCATAAAAAAAAAAAAAAAAAAATATACATACTATATGTATTTATAATCACTATATAATACATATATATATATATATATATATATATATATATATATATATATATATATATATATATATATATATATTTTAAGGTGTACTTTTAATCATGTTCACAAAAATTGTAGGACATCCATTGTTTTTTTTTTTCTCGTTTTTAATTCCAAAAAAATAAAACATATAGTTAGTACTTTGACTTTTAAGAATCTGGCAATATCAACCCTTTCATGATTTTTATTTCTTTTTCGATTTTTTTATTTAACGTTGAACTAAACAAGTATTTTAGTACAAAAACATGAAAATCATGCTAAAATTGATCTATTTTTATAAGAAAATATTGTGAAACTTTCATGTAGTTGAAGAATTTTCGTAGTTAAAAAATTATATTTGAAATGTTGTTGAAGAAACAAGCACCACCCATCATTATAAGATGCCACTAAAAACCCAAAAAAAAAAAACAAAATGAACAGCTTTATATATATATATAAAAAATATAATCATTAACTTTGACCTTGTTCATTTGCTTTAGCTCTTTGTCGTCGTCTGTCTCAATGTTAGTTGTACGCTTAACCATTTTGTTCTTTTACATTTTCTTCTAACTTCTAACTCAGGTACTCTTGTATTCATGCCAATATTTTTGTTTTTGGTCACAATCAAAATTTTCTGTTTGTAATAACGGTTTATTTGCTGAGCAAATATGTATGTATATGTTTTTGTTATTTTGGGGGTCTTTTTTTAATTGTCAAAGTCATTGGCAAAGTTCCTAAACGTGTCTGTCTGTCAGTCTGTATGTCTCTCTGTAGGTTAAACCGCCTATTTAACTTTAATAATAAAGCTGATGAGGAAGACGTTGAATTAAAAAAAAAAATAAAATAAAAACACTGGAGAACTTATTAACTCTGCATAAAAATTATGTTCAATACTTGAGTTTATTTTTGCTAAAAATGATGTAAAACTAAGCAAAATGACAAAAAAAGAAAACCCAAGAAGTTCAAGGATCTCATACCGTTTAGCTTTAACAAAATAACATACGAGTTAGAAGTATCTAATGCTTAGAATGTCTGTATGTGTATGTATGTGGTCTTTAACTACCAAGATTCTTTATTTTTTAATATATATTTTTGTTTCTTCAGTTCATTTTGCTTCTGCAGCAAAAGGCCAAAACATGTTCAAGTGGCCTTATCGGTCTTTGGTTGATTCTGTGTGGACATAATATTGTTTTGTATTTTTTTTTTTCCTATTGCTGATACTTCTTTGACTCTTTTTGATTGTTTTTATTTCAATTTAAGTTTTGTCATGTCATTGTTGTTGTTGGTTGGGGATATCTATTGCAGTTGTTGTTATTATGACATGTTGAATGTTATTATTTTTCGTTGGGATTTTTTTTTCTATTTTGTGGCACGAGACTTGGTTGTTATTTATTCAGTTGCCGAAGAATTTTTTTGGCAATACATTACGACATATTATTTATATGTTCATTGTAAATACTGTGGATTTTGTTTGGAAATTTCTAAATAACAATCTTTTCAAAATTTCCAAAAAATATTTTTTTTTTAATGAATTCATTGTCTAAGTTCAATTTGTCAGTCAGTACAATTATATTTTCGTATTAAGAAAATCGTAAATGATGTTAAAGTTGGACGAATTTCCTATTCCCCTAAATTTTTATTTTCGGTTTAACTAAATATTTTACTATCATTTTTTCTCCTTCAATAAGTAATTGAATGAATTATATTTTACAAATATTCCTGTCTTGCTCCACTGTGGCCTGTAAAATTTTTATCAAAATGTATGTTAGTATTGATATTTATTTATATAAAAAAAATTCCACCATTTAACGGTTTCTAAGTAAAACACTGTCAAAATTGTTAAGTCATAAACAATGATCTGACAATCAACACCTATATATATATATATATGGTTATATATTATATAACTACAGTGAAATATGCTAAAAAATAACATTTATTAAAATATCTTAGATGTGCCTGAATGCGCCTAGAACTAAGCTTGAACTAGAATTAACCTAAAACTGAATTAAAACAGAACTAATTATTGAGTTAATGTATTTATTCTCATACAGGAAGTTTTCTTCACCATTTTTTTTTTTCATACTTTCATTTGATATACAGTTGAAATACGATTTTTTACAAAAGACGTACTTAATTTTATTAAAATTTAAGTCCATTATTACTGTATTTTACTATTTTTATTATCGCATATTTTATAAAATAAATATCGAATTTTTTAATCATTAAATGTTTGAATTATTTCATAACCTGCATTAATTACATCATTGAAATTCAGAATTCTTTTGTTGACAAATTTTCTTAAATATTATTCATATATTTCAATATTTGAAAATATAAATCGAAAAGTAAATAAAATTTATTTCTTTAGCAAATAGACTACAATTTTTTTTTTATTATACAACAACTGTTGCTACTTTGGCTGACAACACAGTAAACACATTTTTATATCAGTTCATGTAGATATTGTTGTACAACAAAATGTTGTTAACTCGTTAGATTGTTATCCCTCTTTAAGCCATGACTCTACAATAAATGACTAAAAAAGAAAAGAAAAAAACTTGGAAAAAGTGGGTAAAATACATGACTATGACGCCACTAACTAAGAGAATGAAGGAACAAAAAAAAAAAAACTGACATAAAGACAGACCAACTAAAAACTAAAGTTTATGTTTCATCACTTTGCCAAGAGTTTGTCGCTCACTTTTCTTACATTTCCCTCCTCCGCTCACTAACAAAATATTGCATTTATTTCAATAGATGACTTTAATGTGCGAATATTGTTTGAATAATAACTGAATGACTGACTGTATGACTTACTCTGGGATATTTAATTGTTATAACAAGTAATAATCTTTTCTTTTTTTAACTTCAGATTCAATTCAAGTCGAGAAGGTGGAGTAAAAATATTAATATAAAATTTTCTTTATAACAAAATTGCTAAATATTTTTATTGAAAATGTAATATGTGAATGTGAATGTGTATGTGTATGCAAATGTGAATGTGAATGAATGATAATGCAAATTTTTCTCTTTATTATGACATGATCCAATTTTATTTATGTTATTCATATAGTTTTACGTGCACAAAATTAGTTCAAATTGTTTGTTGAATTGATATAAAATGAAAGAGGAAATTATGTGAATTAGTTTTTATTTATTTTTTTTAAAGGGATTGGAATTTTTTCTTAGAAATTCGTAGTGGTTTTCTTAAGATATCATTTCAATGGACGGGGAATTTTTTTGTTAAGTAATAATGTTAGTTAAATGGCATAAAAGTTTTAATGAGAAATTAGGTCAAAGTACTTCTAACAACAATTCAAAGGAATGTGAACTAAATAAATAAATAAAATTTTATGCTAAAATTTTTAATTTCATCAGATATAAGGATGAGTTTTTAGATTAAAAAAAGTACTAATTATTTAATTTGTACATAAAAATATTTTTGATATTTAACAACTATTTTGATAAATTTTTAGAATATAAAAATTTTATTTTTTTAGAAAATTTTCTATTGTATTGTATAAATTTTCTTTGTTTTTTTTTAAATAAAAAAAATCGATAAACTTTCCAAACTAATTTTATTTTTTATTAAAAAAAAAAATTCGATTAATTTCCTTACTTTTTATAAGAAATATTTTATTTTATTCCAATATAAATCATTTTCGCATTTTAAGATAAATTTTTCGCATCTATTGTGTTACATAATATCAACAAAGTCCCTGAACCAATAAAATTAATTTCATCCTTCAACCAATGATTCACAAAGAAACAATTTATGTTCATTTATAATTTTCAATTAAGTTCATGTTAAAAAAAAAAATCATAATAATAAAAAAAAAAATAAACTTAATAATAATTAAAAAATATCTAATATAATAGAATATTATTTTTAACACTTTGTTCGTTAATTAGTTTTGTTAAATAGAAAAATTCTATAGTTTCGCACAAGGATTTCTGTGTTGTTATAAAAGAAAACAAAAAAAATCTTTGTTAATATGATTATTATTACGTTATATTTGTAAAGTTATTTAAGTAATAAACTTTATTAAAATAACTAAATGTAAAACTATTGTGGAACAGAACTAAATGCGAAGAACTTACAAATTACTCTCATATTGACAGGGGCGGATCCAGCTCAAGCTTTTGGGGGAGGAAAATAGAATGATTTTCACAACTATTTCCCTTCCCGTGGATCCGCGCCAGCATTTTGATCATGACATCTAATGATAATTTTTATTTAACTGTTTCTGTAAGCATTTCATCTAAAAATCTAACAGTCATAGAACTACTAAACCAAATTGCTTTTAAAAATTATTTAAAAATTATTTTAAATTGCAACAGTAGGGTATCTTTTATTATGTTTTAGTTTTGTTAATAAAAACTCTTTGCTCTATAACGTCCTTGATCGTGTTTTTTATGTGTTTTGTTTAAATTTTATAGAAATATTTGTTATTTAATATGAAAATAAATCTCGTGCCATACATTCAATTTAAAATGTATATTTTTATTGTTACTTTTCTTAGTGTTTTATTGAAAATTTATAAATTTTAAAACCAAGCCGCCATAAGATACGTGAGTCAAAGAATTTTTTGTTATGTTTTTTGCTTTGTTTTGTTTAAGTGCAACAAGAGAAATAAGTCAAAATAAACAATTATTTATATTTTTTATTAAATAATATTAAATTTTATTATAACTCATTTTCATTGATAAAAATAATTAACAAATTGTGTTATTATTTTAATAATTACAAATTTAATTACATTTTTAACGTATTTGTGAAGAATAGAGACAAATTTAAGACCGTCTTATAGTAGAGGTTTAAAATTTTCAAATCAGACGATCCACAGTGGAGCCCAAATTAACATTTTTGCTTATAAGTCTGTATGTCCTACTGATCTGATCGATTTGAAATGTATGGAAAGTTGTAGGGGAGGACATACAGTGTAATATGCTTATTGAGCTATTTATGAAAAGTCATTTTAAAAATTTATTTTTTTTCATAAAATCTCCACTTCTACATTCGTTTATGGTGGAGTGGTAAAATTTTAGAGTGAAATTGATTTAAATCTAATTACGACTAAATAACATCATATAATATTGGGTGATAAACTAAATTTATTTAAATTTAATCAATCTTTTGAATTTTAGTTAGGCTCAAGTTCATAATTGTAATAATTTTTATTTAAATTCATTTATTATTTTTTGCAAAACTTTAAAAAAAATGGTTTCACTAAAAAACTTATACCATTAAATTTTTGTCTAAAGATATCATTTTTTCATTAAAATTTCAGTGTTATATTACACGGACTTTCACGTCTATTAAAAATTACGGAAGAAAAATTTAGAACAATTTTCCTTGGACTTATTTCCGAAAAAAATGAAATAAAGTCGCGGCATAAAATGAAAAATTTAGAATTTAATCAATAATATCTTTTAAATTGTAAGGGATAGTTAAGTAGGCATATATTTCCTATAACTGAAGGAAGGATTTTGTATTTATATAAAATCCTTCCTATTTGGTTCATAGATATTACGATTTTTTGCAATTTGTATATACTCGAGATGGTCAATTTTGAAACTCAATAGATTACCTTGTGTTATGACAGGGTGATTACAAGATGATTTTTCTGAAAGCTTAAATCCTCCTCTATATTCGATCTGAGCAAAAATTTTGGAGATACATATTTATTATCAAAAATATGGTGTTCGGTTCTACACTGCTATCTTGCTTTCGACATTAAATAATCGAATGCACACGATAATTGATCTGAAATTATATTCTTCATATAATTTCAGATCATTTATTGTCCATTTAAGTATTTCATTATGTGGTTTGCAATATAATTCTATTAATTTAATTTCATTAAAAAGCTGTTTAACCGCATATGTGTTTTTTTTAATATTATAAAACATGTTACTCATTGTGATTATTTAACCCTTCATTTCGTCTTTTCAAATATTTCTCTTTATGTTTTTTTTAAAGATCTTGGAAAATTATTTAATTCCCAGCAAAAACTTCCATTGCCAAATAATGAGTTAAAATGTTATTAAATAACACTAGTTACTATATATGCCTCAAAAAAGGGTCTTAAATATTATTATTTACTCTAATATAAATTTATATTTCGTATTTATCTTATTCTGTCCTCTGCTCAATGGGTTAATAAATGATTATATTATAATTTTTATATACACACTCAAGCTCATATCACTTTATTTCCAAGTCCACAGTATTTAGTTCACAATGAAGGTCTTTATTACAATTTTACAATTTTTAATCATCTTTTATGTAACAAAAGCTGAAAATGAACGTAAATGGATGGAAATAGGAAAAGAATTATATTTGGTTGAAACCAAGTCCGAGGTAGGGATAAAAGAAATAAACTAAATATAAAAAAAACACCAAACTAAAAATATTATATTTCTAAATGGCAGTACACTTGGAAACAGGCCGTCACTGAATGCCAAAAGGAACATTCAACTATAATAAGTCCTAAAGGAGATTATGACTATGCAAGATTAAAAAATGCCATAAAACATAATTTTAGTAAGTTTGTCATATTTTGAAGATAAATGCAATAATAATAATAATAATAATAATAATAATAATAATAATAATAATAATAATAATAATATAATTTCAGAAAATTATTCATCCTTTTGGACTGATACCCAAGTAAAATGGACAAATATTTTCCATGAACTTGGTTTGGGCAAAGATAAAAATAATCGTAAAAAATGTAATAAATTCGATTCTACATTTAAATTTCAACCAGAAGAATGTGATAAACAAATTGGTTTTATTTGCCAGAAACCTTTATTAAATGGTTTTTCATCATTTTATAGTAAAGAGAAAGTATATTTAGTGCAACCAGATCATCAAGTAAATAATAGAATTTTTTTTTCGGTTTTAATCATAAATATTTCATTTAATTCGCTTACATTTTTTTTTTGTAGTTTTCCTGCGAACAAGCCTATGATGAGTGCGAAAGAAGACATATGTTGTTGTTGCCTTTAAAGGATTATAATAATTATGAATTGCTCAGAGATTATATATTCATTAATTATGGTTCTGCACCCAGTTTTTGGTTTGGCTTTAATAATGAAACTCACTATAATTGTATTACTCCCAATAGAGGTCAACCTCTTTACAAGACTTCCAAATTGGGTTTTATTTGTTATCAGAATTATTTAAAGAATTCAACTCTCTCAACTAGACATTTGGTTTTAATAATATTTTTAGCTTTGGTGTCCTTTGTAGCCATTAGTGTTTATTTAATTGCCAGATGCTGTTGTGTAAAGAAAAATAAAATTTATTATACACCAGATTCTTATTGTTATCCACAGGATATGAAGGTGACAGAAATTAAATAATTTTATTATAGCATTTTTATAGATATCACTGAGTATACGAAGAGAATTATAATATATTTTTATAAATTATTTAATTCATATAAATTATTTAAAACAAAAGAAAAAAATAATAATAAAATAAACTCAAAACTATGAAAAGAAAATTTAGCAAAATTTTTTTATAGAAGAAAAATTTGACGAACATTATTAATAAAAAGTAGAAATAACAAAAATTTAAAAAATAATAATAAATATGTTTTATATAAAAAACAAAATCGAAAGTTTCCTACAAAAGATAATTTATTGAAAATTTTATTTAAAAAGTATTCTACAAAAAAATAATAAAAAAAAAATATCTTAACCCTGCATGTTGCTACCTAGTAATTTAACTCAGACTGAATAAGAACATCTTCTAATTTCAATTATAATAAATTGAAAACCCATACAAATACAAATATGTTTTAATGACAAATTATTATTATTTTAATTATTCAGTAACTTTTAAGAATTCGAAAGACCGCCGAGAATGTTAGTCGAGTCGACTAACATTGGTTATACAACAAATAAAAAATAACGTTTTAAAATTAACAGGGTTAAGAAAAATTCTACTACAAATTTTCTATGAAAGAGAAGTCAACGAATGCAGTTACTTTTCAATGATAACAACATACTTCCTGCATTACATGAAAGTAGATTAGCAAGCACTTACTTTTAACCTGATATGTAACCAATTAATAGAGATCAGATTTT